>JBAMBP010001925.1:0-68376 GCA_037044515.1 Phortica magna
ATGTAATGTTTATTTGAGGCAAATACGCCGTTTCACCACTATTTGTGATTTCATAGTTGATTTTTAGTGTGTTACTGCTTCCAATAATATAATCCGAACTACGATGACGAAAAAGAAAAGTCAAAACATAAAATTCAAGCGAATGCTTATCTAACTTACAAGAAGCCACTGCTGGTCAGTTTTAGATCTGCAACACATGTCTTTACGCAACCAGTATTGAAAGAAACTTTATCGCTGTAGACTTTGGGATCTGCTGGATCAACTGCTGCACATGTCTTGCAGAACACTATGGCAACCGTAAAACATATTCAGATTAAAATACAAGCATTTTTGAAAGAATATTTTCAAATTACTCACCTTCCGAGTCTGGTATTTGATTGACAACTTTGTAGTGCATTTCCAATTCGATTGGCTTGAAAATGTCAGCGACACTGTAGCGTACATCGCAGTCAAATTCGCGGCACTGTTGGCTGGTGCCAGCGGCGGTATTAAAACTCATTTCGTTAGTTTGTTCCTGCGTAAATTTTACACGATTCACTTTAGAATCAACAATAAGGCGAATAACCAAGTCCACATGTTTCAAAGTGTTTGATGTGGTTTTAATACCGTAGCATGCAATTAATGTAAAATTAGTTTGATCCGGTTTAATTTGAATCGTGTTTGGTTTAACTGAGGCAATAACTTTCACAACAGGATAAGCGTGGTACACAAATAACGCTTCAGCATTTGGTGCGCCTACAGCGAGATCGTTAAAGCCGTTGCCATCGATATCTGAACCTTTGGACAAGCCATGGCCGAACATGTGTGTGCCATATTTCGACTCCACCGACGGTGGTGAGTTGAGGCGCTGGCTGTGCTGCTCTCGTATGCCCTTCTCGCTACCCAGAAAGACAAACACAGTGCCGTTTTCAGCAAAAGGCGCACCGACGGCAATATCTAAGAGTCAATACTTGATTGTAAAAAAACGCAACTTTACTGGACTTATAAAGAATACTCACCATTGAAACCGTCATGATTAATGTCACCCAGTCGCGACAACGTTGTACCAAAACGTGCGCTATCAGTCAGCGGTGACTTGAGCAATATTTGTTCAAAGTTGAACTGCAATTGATTTGCGAAAAGAAAATAAGATATATGTATCTGACTGGTTTGACAGTGAACTTTTTATGTGTACTCACATTGCCCCTATTGATGAAGACGTAAATTGCTCCGTTGTCGTGTGAGTCCTCGTGGGCATATTGCGGAGCCGAGACGACCACATCCGTCAGGCCATCGCCGTTGAGATCGTCAGCCAACACGGAGTAACCGAAATACTCGCCGAACTGAGTGCCGCGGAAAACAAAGAGCTTGGTAATATTCTCGCCATGAATATCAAAGATGTACGCCTCGCCAGATTGTTCATTGGCCTGAGGCGCAGTGGCAACATACATCAGCTTTTGTGGATTAGCGCTGTCAAATCGGCCAGAACTAACTCCATAACCGAAATATGAATCTTCAGGTTGACTCCACAGCTCAGGTTTTAATATTTGGTTTTTATAATTCCCCACAACTGTGTTTCCAGAAGAACGACTGTTTCTACGACTTTTGTTTCTTGTAGTATCACGTTTATTTACATTTGGCCGATCATCGCCATTTTCTTTTCGACATTGTATAACCGTACCCTTCCACAAATTAAATCCAGGCGCACCAATTATAATCTCTTCGTTGTCATCCGATATATGCGCACTCAGTCCCAGCTCGGCGAATGCATTATAAGATATTGGATTATTATTATCGACCTGCTTAAATTGATCCGGTTTATAACTCAACGGAGAAATTTTTGTCACGTTCTGCGGACTCTCTCCCAGCGTGTTCATAACCCAGTAACAAATGCCGTGTAAAAGATAATCTGAATACGTTGGAGCTATTAGTCTCGGTGCACATACCAATAACTTGTCCGTGTCTTTGGGGCCGCCATCCATAGCAGCGCCTAGCCACTGAAAATCACGCTTTTCAGACTTAATTAAGTACTCTGACGATTCTATGTTCACATTGCCGTTGCGCTCGAATACATACGGTACACAAGTACCGTTCGTTAGGGAACATTTGTAGATAGCGCCCGTCTCGCTGATTTCCTCTTGCTCTTTAAGCGTTGATTGAGCTTGTGGTGCCCCAACAATCACGCTTTAAATAAATTTATAAATTAAAGTTTATCACAAAACAACAATAAAAATTTATCGCTTAAAATTTATAATTCACTTACTTTGAAAATATCATAATAAGAAATCATAATAAGAAATCACAAATGAATAATCAGTAAATTAATTTTATAATTCTGAAAAATGTGTAATCAAAACTCTTTATGAAATATGAATGTACACGGCTTACCCTTTGGGTCGCAAACTCAGGCTAAATCCAAAGAACGACGATCTATTCTTTGGCAATGGAGTATCCAACTGTGGATCTTTGATGATCAAATTTGCCACAGGTGATAAATTAAACGCACTTATGAAATTTGTTTCTGATAATGAGATCAGCACTAGAACAATTACGAACGTCGCAAGGAAGTGCCACACAAGGCTCGCCATCGAATCATAAATTTGTAAGAACAAACACGACTTCGAGTGAGAAAAGTTTTTAGTCGACTGATCAACAAACCGAGCAAAGTCATAATTTAAATAATAAAAATACATATATATATATACACACTATACACAAGATTTCATTACTCATTCTTATAACGTCCGACATTTCTCCGAATTATCGCTTTTTCAATAAAAGAAACTCTTATTTCAGAGGTCTTGCCTAAGATTAAATACCCTTCACACTCTTTTTTAGCGTTACGCACACGTCAATCTAAGCACCTAAGTTTAAAGTCAATTAGTAAAGAACAAAAACAGTTTTTTATATAAATATTGACAATTTTTCAAATGCCCTCTATGTGTGTGTAGGGGTCGGGATTTAAGTATTCACAGCCATAAACATAATGTAAAAATAAAGCCTAACTCTTTGCATGAAACAATTGATATGAATTCTCGATTTGGTTTTTTGTTTTTATTAGCTAACTTCGGCTTATGCACAAACGCAGTTTGCACATGCGCATACGCTTATATTTTACATTCACTTTTTGCAAGAAAATTGATTGAAAGCAAATCTGGAAGTTAATATCGCTTAGAAATAGTTTAAAATGAGAGTATATCTTTCATTTCACAGTATTGTTTTTCATTTGTTTGAAATTCAAATAAATAAAAAACGAATGCGCACCAACTGCGTTTATCGTGCATTTGATAGCCAGCTGTGCCTCATCAATCTAACAACCGAAAAATTCCGAAAATCACATGCTCAAAATGGCCATGAGCTTGCGATTAAAAGTGAAGTGGAACTGTTCTTTACAGTGCGTAAACAGACTTTATGGCACTGTTCGTGATAGTCATATTTAAATTAAATAATTTAATTTTAACACTCTGCTCTGTTCTTTCAAGATTAAGATTAAACTAAAAAACATTAAATTAATTTAATTTAATACTCTCTACATTTTACAGATTCAATTCGGTGGTCTTAAAGCGAAATATTATGGTCATGGGCTTGTGGCGAGCTAATAGATAAATGCAGTTGGCCTTATTTGTTGAGCCGCAGTTTGCTTTATGAATTAGACCTTTTTTAAAATGCAAAAAAATCTTCATATAATGCCACCGAGCTCATGACCACAATTATATAACTGTAAGTAACTGTAGCGCCCTCATTCGCTTAAACTAAGAACTTAATTAATCGGATATTTGACGGAGACCAAAACATTCAATATTCTAGCAGCACAGCAACGCCGCTAATTTGTTATTGTGTTGAAATTTTAAATCAAAATAATTTGGTGCATTTAAAAAAAAATGATAAGTTTACTTTTTTCCTTTAAAATTTTTTTTTTTGTATCGCTTGAAAACGAACCGTTAGATTGATTGTTGCTTAGATTTATTTATCATTTACTATTGACACAAAAACATTTTTTTTTCGATCTTCTTGAATACGAGTTACCCTTTGCCGGCGACTCTCCAAATAAAACAAAGCCACAGAATGAAAAATACTACTCTAAAACAACAACTTACGCATCTTTGTACGTTTATTTAACCTTTGGCTATAAATTAAACTATTATTAACTTATATTAACATTCCATCTGTCAACTTTCACTTGAGTGCTTTCCACTTAAGAGCAGTTTGAAGGCAATACAACAGAATTTCAATTGTTATACCGATTAAAAAGCGAATTCCAACGAGGACTGAGACGGCCCAGACAGTCTGCAGACAGCTTAACGCCAAAGCAATTTCCTTTGGTCAACAGATATCCTTGTCGGCAACATCTGAATTGTATACGTAACTGAGTTTTGAATACTTGAGAAAATTGTTTGAAATGTTACCACTGTCTGAGCCCCATAAGTTGAAAGCCACTTAAGCAAGAACAAACTAAATCACAAAACATTTCTACAACACCCTAAGTTTAGCCACAACTAAAAACCACTTATATGTCAACAACTTGCAAGTCTGGCACATCCATGCACAACTGACGGCTGACGAATACACAGACTGACAGAGGGACCGACAGACAGGCAGGCCAACAGAACGACAGAACGGCAGACAGACAAAGAGGCACACGAACACTTTGATGTTTACCAATAATCGGTTTTGTTTGGTCATCCATTTTATTTGATATCCGATACATTACCACGTGACAGATGACGATGATGATGACCCTCAACCTCATCAACGTACAGCGGCGCTTCACACAAGTCTTTTGTTTCGCTTAGTGTTGTTGTTGTTGTCAATAAAGCTTTTAATGAGCTCAAGTAGTTGACTAGAATGCCTTCTTAGATGACACTGCACTTAGGGTGGGTAGCCATATGAGATCACACTTCGCCCCATTGCCAAGTGGTTGGCATTTCGGTTACTTGTAATTGTGAATTTTCCCCATTCATACATCTTAGTTTTTACACATGACAAAAATCACAAGATTACACATTTTACGATTAATGTGCTCATAACAACGCAATGACAATATGTCAGTCAGTTACATAGTTACGTAGACACAAGAGTTTATTCAGCTTTCACATTGTCTTTGTTCTATTTAATGCGTTCAGTCGTTTTCTTTTAGCCAAGTTCACGCTGTCAATGCGCTTAGCTGCAGCGAAATCTCTATGCATGTGTCATTCATATGAGTTCATGATCCCTTAACAATAAGCAATAATTTTGGTTTGTGCCGAAGAAACTGTTGTCAGTTGCAGTGAGGAATTTTTTTTTTGTTAAATATAATATTTAATTACATTTTTTTTCGCAACAATTTCAGCCAAATTTAAAAGCAAATATTTGTGCTATCGCACCTATGCATCATTTCCTGTATATGAAATCATCTACTCAAATGTCAAAGTGTATAGAAAAAACAAGGGCGTAGCCAAGGGAGAGCAGATGGGAGATAAGGTCGGTCTGCGGCCCACAACATCAAAGCTTCGGTACTTTCAATACTTGAATTATGTATGATTTATGCAGAAAATGGTCAGATTTATGCAAAAAGTCGATCTTGGTGCTCCCTGTGACACAAGCGGGTTACGCCCTTGGAAAAAAAGTAAATGAAAAAAAATAAATCAATAAATGAAATTCATTGAATGCAACTAAAGTTAAATTTGATTTATTTCGACGGACGGAAATCAAAATAGAATATTTCACTAGTCTGATTTTCATTCATAAAAACTTAAAGCAAAAAAAAATATAAATATCAAATCAAATTATTATTTCATAAATATTCGAACAAGAAAATAACAACAAACAAAAAAATCTAAATGCATATGATAAAATGAAATTGTATCGAACGCAATTCAATAGAATTTCATGCAATTGTGAAAATTATTTTTGGCCAATTACATACATGTAAGTCAGGGAAACTTACCATTTGGCTAATATTATATGTGCCGTTGAATGATACTAAAGCTCACAAATGTGACTTTTGATTTGAAATTCGTGATCAGTTGCATTGCATTGCATAAATTATCGCAAAATTTCAAATCGGAAATGCAGTTTCTCAACTAAAACCAATCAGGTCAGAGTCAATTTAAGCTTTTGCTTTATTTGTTTTGGTTTTAAATTTGCTTGACTGCTTCACATACGAATGCTAATTAAACTGACCGAGAAATAGTTTCAAGTTGATTTTCAGCACAATGACATTTCGCAAAATCAATGTAAGCGCATTGGAAATGCACTCGAACGTTAACCGAACTAGTTGTGATGTGATACTAAAATTAGATCACGCATACGCCACCGCTTTAGTGCACTCACCACGCGCTACAAACTTGCATGCCACGTAACTTTGTTGTACAACAAAAGGCAAAAGTGACGAATAAACTGAAGAGTTGAAAGAACTTTAAGGCTTAAGGATTTAGAAAAATATTTCTATTTTCACATATCACACGGATTGGTCAGTTATTCATATAATGTTCGATATTCAAGTAAATTCGTTTAAACATGTCTAAAAAAGTCAAAATTAATTTCAAGTTTTGGCTCAATTTTGACTTTAAAATGTACTAAAGGACTTTTTTGCGTTTTCAATTGCACTTACGTACATATATGAGCGCACTCATATTATTAATTTTTAAGCCTTACTCAATTAATAAGGCACAGCAATCAACAGTCGGTCAATTCGACAGAAGTTTTAATTTCTACCCATGGTTATACCCTATACATTCTGTACCAGGGTATCTTCTGTTTGTTTGGCCGAAATGTATGTAATGAAGAGAAGGCGGGGGGAGGGGGACCCCATAAAGTATATATATTCTTGATCAGTCCGTCCGTCCTCACCAATGGTTCTCGAAAACTGTAAGAGATAGAGACTTGAGATTCGAATAGACTCGTGATGCTCGGCAGCAGATCAAGTTTGAGCGGTTTTTTGTCACGCCCACTCCTTCCCAACCAACCAGCTACGCCCACTTTTTGAAAAGACTATAACCTGAACATCAGAAATGATAGAATCATCAAGACTCGGTAGGTAGACTCAGCATGTAAAGGTCTACAAAACTGCATACCAAAATTTTTCCCCCTCCTCTTCATTACCCCTTAACAGGTGATTTATTTTTAATTACTATATCTTCAAAACCATGCAATGTACGGACCTGAAATGTCCGTAAACACATGTCCTTAAAACTGCATACCAGAAAATACCCCTTTGCATTTTCGTCTACCCCTCAAAGACCCTTAAACAAAAATTTTTGGTAAACTTCACATTTTTTTAACAATAAATTGTATATTTCCACAACTATACAAAATACGAACCTGAAACTTTGTATCGAGACTCAATAAATGTACATCTTTAAAATTGCATGCCACAATTTTTTCCCTTAAAAAAGGCCAAAGGTCAAAGGCCAACAAACTTAAGTTTTGGGTAAATTCCAGTTTATTATTATTAAATCTCCACAACTATGAAATATACGTGTCTGAAATTTTGTATGCAGGTTCAGTTAATATACGTCTTGAAAACTGCATACCAAAAAACACCCCTCTATTTCATGGATTCCCCCTCAAAGACGTCACACCTCTCCATGTGTGCAGGATTATATGGTTGAGTATACTCAACTAGTTTCACTTTACAATTGAACCCAATTGAACTTTAAAGAGGCCAAAATCAGCTCATATGCTACGTCTAAGTTTGTGTCATTAGCAGTAAGTAACAAAAACAACTTCAACAACAACAACACATTGCAATGCATTCATTTGTATGCTGCCTGAGTAGTGAAGTCAAAATCAAAAACAAGCTTCCGTTTTGCTGAATTTCGATGGTTGTTGTTGTCATTGTACTAGCATCGAAGTGGAAATTCGCTTGGACTCAACTGAGCTGAACTGAGCTGAACTGAACTGAACTGGACGAAACTGTGTTCTCATTGTCGTACATATTGGTTGCATGTACTCCGATTTCAATTGCTTTGTGTGCGTGGCAAATGTAATTCAAAACTTCGAATCACATTTGCTGCAATTATGCATCATATTCACTCTGTTTGTTTGTTTGATTTGATTTTTGGCCTTGCTCTGTTTATCGTGCAGACTCCACGCCATTACATGCAATTGCCATCAGTTGAAGCAAACAAAATATCTCATTAGATGCATTTTCAATAAATTGACTTGAATGTGGCAGATTCATTCATTAGTTTCATGTTGGCAGTAACATTAGTTAAGCGTAAAATGCAACATGCAATGAGATGTCGTCTTCAACGTCGTCGTCGTCATCGTCTTCAACGAAACTTCTTAGTCCAGACTTGGTAACAAACACCTGAAAGTTTACACGAACATTGCCATTTCTATCAACGTGTTCATTGCAATATTGTTTAATATGCCTTGAGCACGCATATGCTGCCCAATAAAATTCCCTAACTTTTTTCGTTAAGTTTTTCTTGATGTTGTCGTTGGCGTTTCGTTCGTGGCCAAGACTTAAAGTTCTGTTTGAAATAAGTTGCCTGATGAGTGCACATTGAAATTTCTTTATTTTGCTAACGTATTTTTATTTATTTATTTAGTGTTTTGTTCCTTCGTTGCACTCTTGATCCAGACCACAGTCTGTGTCTAAGACGTGGCCATGCTTCCGTGCCACTTGTTCGTTTGTTCTCGCTTAGCGATTGCCTTCGTGCGAAGTTTCTCTACACTGCTACGTTCATACGAGTTCATGTATGTGTGTGTGTGTGTGTGTGTGTGTGCATAATCTGTTCGGCACTTTGTTTTTGTAAATATCTAGCAATTAGATCTAAATTATGACTTAGTTGGCGCTATAAAGAAATCATTGTTGTTGTTGTTGTTGTTGTTGTTGTTCTTGTTGTTGCCTTTACAATGCCTGTTGCACTTCTCTAAGCTTCTACAGACGACTGTCTTCTTAAGTTGCACTGCCGAACATTTCTTCAGGCTTCAAGCTTCAACGAGCGAGCGAGCGCAGCTGCTTTGCACATTGTCTTATTTTTCCCCTTGTTTGGTTAAACAATAGATAATTTAGTTAGAAAATTTACAATATTGCAAAGCCATGATTTTAGATTTTCAGTTGTTTATACTGACATTTGCTGCTATTTTATGTTGAATTAAAATTAAAATATGCCAATGAAGCGGCAGATAATCTGTTATAAATAATCTTGATATTGTTTTTGTTCTTTTATAAAATAAACTGTTCTATAAACTCAAACAAAAGTAAAAAAAATTCACAATTATTAGACCGATTTCAGTCAAATTATTGATTGTCTTTTAAATGATGTATCATTTTCAACTTTAGAACTGTGATAATTTGGCAAGTCATCGGTGACAGTTCCTTGCATACGTTGTCGCAAAAGGTTTCAACTGCGCACAGTGGCGTAACTATACCATCTGCGGCCCGTGGCAAATTTATCAGAAGGGGCCCTTTGTGTAAAAGAGTAGTTTTACTTTTATAGAATACCTGAATTTAGAACACCCTTATAAATATTAAGTGCATTTGGGAAAAATATGCTTGAATTGGTAGCCGAGTATTTTAATAGTCCTTTGTCCACTCTATATACATATATTTCACTGCAATCCCGCTAGTCAATCCCTGTTCGCCGATAAATTCACGCAGGCGCGGAACGGTTGCAATTTGACAATTTATGCATTGTCAGTGCACTTTAATTATATTTTATTATGAAATTTTCTCAACTGAAGATGCAATGTTTGTGATTCTGCTTTAATTCTAGTAATTAATAATTCTAGTAATTATTAACAACAAAAGTAAAAACAACAAAGGTATTAACAACAAAAGCCTATTTTGTTTGAAATTTTTCGTTTTGCTGTTCGCTTTGTGTTTAATGAAAATATCATGAATTTACGTTTTGTGCAGGAATTTCGCCAAAATAATTTGTTTTTCAGAAATAGCTAACACTAAGAACAAGTGGAGTTGAATACCTTTTTTGTTTATATAATGAAGTGCCCTATGTCCCAAGACGACACACGCGGGTAAAATATGATTGCAAATTTTGGGGTTTTTTGGAAAAAGTGAACTGAAAATGAGGAAGTGAAGGGAATTTAGCGCTCATTAGCTGATCATTCCCGTTAGGTTCCTGGCGGCGTTTTTTTTAAATCTTTCGTTTTATTTGAAAAATATAGAAATTGGGAGAGAAAGAGGAATTTCTCTTTCAGTTTTCCCTTAAAGCCCACCAACAACGGAATGTCAGCCAAAGATTTCTCTAAGAGAGAAAAAAAGTGCAGTCATGTGTAGTTCGGTATTGGAATATATTTTGTCCTACTTTTTTGATCGAAGCATAAATATTTTGAATTGAATTAAAACAAACAAAACAGAAAAATAATTTAAAAGTGGAAAAAAAGGCCAAAGAATTCGAGTTCAAAAAGAACAGAAATGTGACCGATGTACTGGCACGCTCAAATGGCTAGACTTTCCCATTGGCGCAGGCTGTCCCAAAATTAGTACCGAACAGCCACTTAACTCAAAACAATTTGCTTACAAGCATTAAAGTGTCTTATGTGTTGTGTATGACCTGCATAACATAGGCGTTTTTAGCAATCCAACAGTCGTCCAAAACGGGCGGACCCTTTTTCGCCCAAAATCAGTTCTTTGATGAAAGTTACGTTTGCGCATGAAGTTGGTTTGATTTGACCAACTCCCACGCTATTCCAGTTTTCTGTGGCTTGAGGCCCCTGTGGCGTTGTGCACACTCTGTCGCCCTAGTGTTACGCCACTGACTGCGAACAAGTTAAGTTCAGAAACGAAACTGCCGAACGGTTGATTCCTGCTCTCGTTCGCTCTCGTGCACTGCACGACGAAAATTCGCAATTCACATTAAACGAAAACCGGTGATTATTTCAAAATTCAGTCGGCATTCGACCATCAACGGCGGCGAATGTTTTTCGCTTGCAAAGTCGGTTTCAGATACAATTCAACCTTTTTAAAATTTAACAAACAAAACTATACATTTTAAACAAAATAACAAACAAAGTTTAAATAACGCGTGTGTTAAATATACAAGAATACAAATAAAAAAATATATATATTGGTTTTTCCAGTGAAAATATTAAATATAAATAAAAGAGTACAAACTTCCCTTTGGCTTAAATGCTAATCGACAACTTAACAAATTTCAAGTAATCTCTTCATTTTAACAATTTTATTCAAAAATTAAATTATGCAAGTCTTGTGCCAAAAGTCTGTTTTTAACGAGCTTTTCATTTTGTTGTTTGAATAAACGCAAAGCGCAGCAAAAGTTAGCAACGAAGAAGAACAAATTCATCGTTTAAATTCTTTAAATTTTATTAAAATTTTTTTGTTTTTTGTTTTTGTTTTAAACATGAGTGCCAATTTTTGTATTATTTGATAATTCCTATTTAATTATTATATTATTCATTATATTGACTTAGTTGTGTTCCAATGTAAAAGTGTAAATTTGCTCCACTTATAAAGTAATAATCGCCTGGCCATCAAAATATACACAAACACAATTAAAACAAAACTTTTTATAGATTCTTACTATTAACGAGACAAAGATAAACTGATTAGATAAACTTTGTTGTAATTGTTCACACTTTTGCATTTTAAATATACAACTTATATATATTTAATTCTAGTAAAAGTATTTCTATTTGAACAAAAATCAAACTGAAAATTGTCTTCATTTAACAAAAAAAAAAAAAGAATAGAAACAAAATACAATTTTGTCATTGCCAACAAACAAAACTTTATGACTTGCACATGTTTGCAGTAAACTGCGAAAAATACAAAAACAAAATAAAAACCAAAATAAATAAATTTTGAAATAAGTAATAATTAACAGAAACAACAACAATTTGCATACTAACAAATGCTCGCAACACAAAATGCATAAATGACAAACTTTTGTGCGGTGAAAGCAAATCAAAGTGAAAAAAACACACAAACAATACTAGAAACGTTTTGCTGTAAGTACATTCCTTTTTATGACAATTTCATTTATAAGTCAACACGTAATAACATGTTTAAGCAAATAATTAAGTTAAACTTAAAATAACACAATTACACAACAGCTTTTTGGTGTTAATTATTACAACAATTATCAACAATTTGCACATAAAAACTTTGCTATTGCCAAACTTAATAATGACAAACTATTAATTAGGTTGAATCAAATCTCAAAACAATTACTACAAACAATCGATTGCCCAAGCCCCTCCTGCATCATTGACCATCAAGAGCATATCGAATAACGCCATTTTGCATTAATCTGACCACTTTTCGCTTAAATCAAAACTTATTCAAACATTATTAGTACCAAAGTTGTGTTTTAGGGGGCATGGACTGGCCCTGCCCCCTTGGCTACGCCCTTGCTTACCACACTTTCTTTATTAAATCTAATTGATATCTGAAGTTTGCGTCCCCTACAAAAACATTTTAAAGCTACAAATAAAGTCTGGTTTTTGTCTGTACAGACAATAACAAAAACATATCTGTTTGCATTGCAACTCGTTATAAATAAATATCAAAACAATAATAATAATCTCAAATTTCACTCTTCATTGCATAAACTATTATGGGGCAAGAATATTTTGCTGATTTATTATTGTTCGCCAATTTCAAAGATAGCAAAAAATATCTTGATTTGTATTTTGGATTTCATCGATACTTCTTTATATAAAGGATAAAATGCTATAAAATACTTTTAAAGTAAAGTATTTTCGACTCGATGAAGTATGTATGCATTTTCTGTCTGTTTGTCTAGTGATATATGTACATATGCTTAGTCGAACAAAAAGACTCTTGTAATCGAAAAGTCAAATCATATCACCAATGACATATACAATCTATTAGGGTCGTTCATACATCGTATTGTATGTAGGGTATGAAGATCACACAACATACACTAATTTTACGCATAAAGTGCGTCAGCGTTTAAATAAGTTTTGCCACTATGAATGAACAAACCATGAATGAACGCATGAGAAAATAAATAAATAAAGCATTGGAGGAGCAGATGATCGGCAAACAAACTCACAGCACTCACATAGATTTCCTGTTTACACTTGCTGTTTGTCATATGCGCGCATGAAACTCAAGTAGGAAAATTAGCAGAAGCAAAAGAGGCAAAACAGAAGAAAAGGCCAACAGAATTTCCGCTAATCTCACGTCAATTCTCATTAGGCGGCAGCATATAACACACAAAGCGAGCACCGCACACGCAACGCAACGCAACAACGTCACTGGCTGAAGACAAGGGTAGGCTGGGACGAAAAGCACGTCACAAAAATTGGAAAAAACAACAAAATTGGCAGCTGAATTTGTTATGCGTATGACGCTTGTTGCGATAAGTGTGCGCAACACATCGCGTATGCGTAACGCAGCACGTACGTAAGCGAACGTAAGCGAACGCAAGCGCAGCAAATGCCAGGAAAATAAACGGAATGTCTGAGCATCTTTGACAACGCATGATGACAGTAATGCCGTAAGCAAACAAACAATCCAAGAGTCAAACATACATACCATCGATCAATAACTGTGTGTGTTTGTGTGTGTGTGTGTGTAGGCATTGAGGCTCATCATTGTGCGATTTTTTGCGTCTGTTTATTTTTGTTGTTGTCCAGTGAGGCAATCTCACGCGTCGAGCTGCTCAGTTGGGCATCGCACCGCAGCGCAGCGCATCTGCTGATGCAGAGCTTCAATATGTTTTGTTGATTTGAATCTGTTTATGTTTGATTGAAATTTTCTGCTTGCGTTGCTCGCTTGCATAATAATCTAGACTGAATATGCAAATATATGTATGTATATGCATGTTCGTATTTGAGGCATGCGTTCGCTTGACGTTTGACGCTTGCGATGTTGCTGAAAGTCATTAATCTCTCGCATGCGTTGTCAACACATACTCATTCATACAAAGTTGATTTGGTCAGCCAGTTGCGTCTATACACATCTATGTACAGTAAAACCTCACCAATGCTGATACCTGCAACAGTTAATGCCCGGGAAAAGTCCATCAAGTCACCTAAAAGTTAACATACATGCCCATGGGGGAAGTAAACGGCGGCCAGGGTCGGGCCCCAGCCCTCCTACAATACAACTTTGATACTACCAATGCTTGAATTAAGTCTGATTTATGCAAAAAGTGGCCAGATTTATCCAAAAACGCTACGCTCTTGCACATGCCCTTCGAAAGTTAATCAGGAGTGCATAAATTCAACGAATTCTGATTTCAAAATGATGTGTCTTTGTTTGTATGTCTTTCACTTTCCATTTTATTTGCATATTTTGAAAAATTCGTTATTCAATTATGCCTTTGAGCCGACAGAGGGTCAATGATATGACTACTTGATTAGAGATTTATAAATGATTTGATTAATATAAAATGCACTTAAATTTATTAATAGTAATTATATGATAGTAGTTGATTTTCCCAAATCATATATACTCTTGCAACCGTTTTCCCAAGTAGTCTTATTACAAAATCATTTTTTCGATTTTCCAATAAGAATCATATGCGTAGCCACGCCCATTTTTCTAATTTGTTTTGAAGAAAGGATTACAGTCATACTTCACTACATTTTTCAATCTTGTATCTCGTCTGCATACAGAGAAATCCCATTCTTAAGTTATTCGCTATATGCGCGGTATCACGCCCTCATGTCCGATTCTTATAAAACGTTTGATTATAGTCAGCCTAAACACGTAAATGCAAAATTTGGTCTGTTTATATTCAAGAACAAAATAGTTTTTCTAACAAAAACCTTCTTTTTGGTCGATCATTCCTATAGGAGCTATATGCTATAGTGGTCCGATTCAAATAATTCTGAGATATACAATGACTGGACATATCTGAAGGAAATCTGCGATAAAATTTTTTCGATATGTTTAAAACTCCAGGAGGAGTTTGCACTGAAACAGACAGACGGACATGGTTATATGAACTCGTCTCGTCGTGCTGATCAATAATAAATATACATTATATAGTCGGAGATGTCTCCTTCTCTGCGTTGCAAAGAGTATAAAAACACAAAACAAATTGTACATAAAATTTACAAAAAAAAAGAATTTAAAAATTTTCAGGAATGTAATTTTTCACAAAAGTTAATAACCCTTCGAACGGTTCGGTTAACTTTTCCGAGGGCCTACTGTATATGTTCGATATGTATGTATATGAGCATGTCCGCTTGTCGATCGTTACCGATAGTTCTTGGCACTAATATTTATTAGTTTTATTTATATTTTGTTTCATTTTTAATTTCGTACGTTTTTGTGACGCAGATGTCGAAGTCGTTGCCTTTGATGAGTTCACTGAAAAGAATTTCCTGCTTGTTGCGCGATTTCCTGTGAAGTAACTGGATTTTGAGTTAATAATTTTATGTTTATTTTGTTTTGTTTTTTTAAAAACACCGGTTTTTTCGACAAATTTAGAGGAAAGTATAGAAAAATGTTATCGCTCTAATAATAAAACACACATACAAGCAGCAAATTCATATTGCGCAATCGCAACAATGTGGCCAAAACAACAACAACAATAAAAACCGAAAACTATTTCAACGCCAAACACAAATCCGAAGTTTCTGTTTTTTGTATAATCATGTTCTCATCTGACTGAGTCAGATTAATGTTGACGGGCAACGTGCGGCGATGCTACACAACTGTCTTGGCCCGGCCTAGCCTGGCCGAACTAAGGCTGGGCTGGACTGCCTGGAAGTCAGCGAGTGCGACCGTGTGGCAAAACTGGCGTTCGTTCGTTAACTAATAGTAGTTTACTTATAAGTATCTATGTGTGTGTGTATCTGTCTGTCAGTCAGTCGATGTGTATGTATGTCGGCATGTTTATCTTTCTATCTGTTTGTCTGCCTGCCTTCCTTCTTTTTTGTTGTGACGGCCCAAAAAAAACAACAACAAAAAAGTCAAAATAATATTTACCGCTTATAAAAGTGCTACGTCAAAATCAACAACAACAACAACAAAACAATAACAATAACAAAAGCAATGAACGAAACTGCAACGGCCTTAACAAAAACAACAGCAGTGATATTCAAAACACGATTTGGCTAGACATTCATTGGTAAGAATGAATAGCTCACTATCGGTTTACATTCCTGCTAGAATTGTTGTTCTTCAGCTTGTTCAGCTTTTTTTTAGATTTTTCCAAAAGTATTATTTTATTATTTTTATACCCTGTACCTTATGATATAAGGGTATATTAGTTTTGTGCACGTCGACATTGCATGTAACACCCAGAAGGAGACATCTCCGACTATACAAAGTACATATGTATATCCTGGATCAGTAGAAGAGAAGAGAAGTCGATTTAACCATGTCCGTCTGTCGGTATGAACGCGTCGATCTCGGAAACTATAATAGATAGAGGCATGATTCCTTTTAGATCGCCAAAATAGAAAAACGTTATATAGAAAAGTAAAGTTCGGTATGTACGAGTATAATATTGAAAGGAAATTATCTGTTTTGTTTGAAAAAAAAAACGCCCTTTTATAGCCGTTACAATTTGAAGGTACAGGGTATGCCGAAGTCGGGGACTCTAGACTGCAATTCCTTACTGGTTTCTTTTTGTTGTTGTTGGTGTTGTTGCAAAGGTTGCTGACTTCCAGTTTAAGCAACTCGATCACATTGCAACAAACTATTCGAACGCCCACTTGTTTTTGTTGCCAATGTCTGCAGACTTGCAGTCAAGCATTTACGGCTGCAGACTGCAATGGTATTTTGGCAGCAACAACAACAACAACATCAATAACGATGACGACGACGACAACGAAGACTATAACGTGAGCAACAACAACAACAGCGACGTAACGACCTTTGTCTGCGCGCTAAAATTGCGCGAAAAGCTCATTTGGCCTTGTGGCAAATGTCGATTTTTGCTTAGGCGCGAATAATTATGAACATATAAGCACTTCTATTTTTATATGTTTATTTCATTTTGTTTCTTTTACTTTTCTTTTTTTAACAATCTTGCTAAAAATAAGTAGCTTTTTTTGCACGAGACCAATAATTGATACTCAAACTTCTCGCAGTTGATATTTTACATAAAAAAACCTTGATTAAAATGACAATTGAATGATATGATATGATATGATACGATATGATATGAGCAAATAGACGTCTTTTGAGTTCACAGCCAAAGGTACGAGAGGATCGGTGTTCAATGGCTTGAACAAGTAAACAGTCATCAAGTGCAAAAAATCGACTTACCTTCTCTAATTTCTATATTTTAATAATCAAAGTGCTTCGATTTTGGATTTTCGATTATAGATTATCCATGAAATACACAAGTAACTAATAGTTTTATTTTGGCATATCTTATAAGCTTTGATATATTAAGAAATATGTACTAAGCGACTTGTCGATCAAAACACGTACATAGGTAATGCAAAGAATGTAGCGAAATATAAAACATAGATCTACTATACATATGTATTCAACTACAATTGGGGTTTCCTGCCTAGGGGCCGTTCCAGTAACATGTAACGCAATTTAGGGTGAGGCGGGTCTTAAAAAACGTTAGATACGTTACATAGGGTGGAGGGGGGTTCGAACAACGCGTTACGTAATATTGTTTTTTTAATAAAATAAAAAACTGGGGAATTATTATGTCATGGTGCGTTACATAGGGGGGAGAGAGGTTTTAAAATATTCAAAAATTGCGTTACGTAATACTTGAATGGCCCCTTATGTAGATTTCTTATCAGCAGCCCGTTTTATAAGGTTTATCATTAATTAAGTGCTAAGCATTTTTAAGTCTGAACATATTTGTATATTCAAATGTTGATAAATTTGTTTTTGCCGGACTGAACGAATTAAAATTTTACTGTCCATAGAATTTGTTTAATGCCTAAACTATACAAATAAACAATATATATATACAATAAAACTTAAATGCAATTTTATTCTGAATAAAGTGAAATTCCGTGATTCATCACGTATCCTGAGAATCGATAATAAGCCCAAAAATCATGGAAATGCATGAAGTCGTTGTATGAATTAACGAATGAATGAATGATAGCAACAACAGATTGGATTGTGAACTGCTACTCAGTTAGGTAGACCGAAATTTCGTCATATACTATGAGAATTTCCGTACTATCATAGGTGTCAGAATAGATCTTTAAATCAACATACGTCTTATATGGTATGCTTTATGAGTTGAACCACTTGCATACATTTCTGCACACTTGTAGTAAGTGAATTGACAGAGCGCAATAAGGTATGTATTTAAATCAAACAGAAGATCTTATGAGAATTGTTCAAATTTTGGATTTCTCAGTAAAACTTCTTGGGTTTATTTAACTTGAGTTCGTGAAATAATGCACTTGTTGTCAACATAACAACATGCATGCTGCAATGAAATGCAATGCAATGCCAAAATAAAAAAAATTAAAAGCAAAAAAAAAACAACAACAACAAAAATGTCCAAAAACTTCAAAACAGGTATTCCAAGTGAAAAACAAACGGGGCACTGAAAGGTAAACTCAAATTATTCTGCAAGTGTGCGTATCTGCCTGTACATGTGAGTGTGTGTGCGTGTGTGTGTGTGTGTGTGTGTGTGTGTAGTTAATGCATGTATGCAGTTGTTCAGCATTCTTTCGTTGTTGTTGTCATTATTGTTGTTGCTACTCTTGTGATGCATTTTTACTCTCGTTGTCGTGTTGTCTCCTGTGTGAATATATGTACACATGTGTGTGTGTCCGTTTGTATATGCACACATGAGCTTCTTCTTATGCATTTTTTAGTGTTCTTAAATTGCATACCTAAATTTTGGACTGTTTTTTTTTTATTTTTTTGTACCAAAATCATGCTAAACACGACAAAATGCCTTCAGTTAAAAACTACAACACCATAAACAGATAAGTAATACAACACACGCACACACACACACACACATACCCACAGAATGCACACAACTGGTAAACATGCTAACACATCTAATAAGAATTATTTCCTTAGAGCAAAGTGCAAACATCAAGTGTAAAAAAATAGTAAAGACAAACAAATGAAGCAACCAAGACATCATAAATAAATAATAAAAACTGCAAGCCACGAAACCAACTGATTGTGAGCTAAAAATAGCTATGCGTCTTTCACAAGCGAACAGTTTGGTACGAAAGGAATGCAGCGCGAACGAATGAACGACTGAACGAAAGAACCGGCGAGTCGATCTGTCTGTCGGTCTGTCTGTCTGTTTGCCTGTCCAGCAGTCCATGTCCGGCAGCCAACAAATGCAGTTGTTTGATTGTCTGGCCAGCTCGAGCCAAACATAGCCAAGCCATGCTGTCCGTCCCTGTCGCAGTTAAGCCAACTCGTGTCGACCTTAGACTCGGCCAGACGGGGCTGGGCCTGTCGAGCCGGCTGTTGGTTGCCGGCCGGCTTTGCGTCGCATGGCATAAAATGTCGCAGAGCATGTTAACGCAATAATTTTCGGTACAATGTCGATTTCCTAACCACGGCCGTCCGTCCATCCGTTCATACGTCCTTCGGTGCATTTGCAATATAGACGCTGCAATTTTGCTTTGGTCATAAGCCATAATGCGCGCTGGCAGGGTTATCGGACGCAGTAGGTCATTAATTGTTTAAGAGGAAATGTAAAAGTGCAATTAATTTTTTGTTTCTCTTATTGTTTATTATTACACATTTTTGTACTCTTGCAAAAAGAGTCTATTCACTTAGTCATGAAGTTTGAGACATCTTCGGCTATATAAAGTAAATATGAATATTCTTGGTCACCACGATGAAAGGGGTTGATAAAACCAGACGAACATTGCTTTTTCTTTTTTAATACCTACTGACGCTCTGTTTTAAAGTAGACTTGCAGAAAATTATCGTATACAAGAATGTAAAAATCAGCTAGATCGGCTCATTATACCATTTACCGTAGCCGTAAAATTATCAAAAATGAGGATTTTGTCTAAAAACGTTTTGTTTCTAGAACTACCAACTCTATTTTCTGCATCAATGAACATCAATAAAGGAATCTGCAAGATTGACGACTGTAATATATCGCTCCCATAGGAACGTTAGGTAAAAATCATGTTTTTATTAGAAAAAAAAAATATTAATTGATAAAATCAGTCGAACCTTTGCAATGAAATATATTTTTCATAAAGAGAAAAACTTAAAAATTGTTTTTTTCTGAAGCAGACTTATATAATTCTCATTGCAAAAACTCTATATGTAAAACGGGCTCTACAATAAGATTATTTGAGAAAATGCTTTTAAGAGTATTTAAGATTCGGCAAAGCGAAAATAGCTAATACCCTGCACATACAGTGTGTCAAGGTAGGGAACGTACCCAAATTACGTGACCCATTTTTATTACTTCGTTAACCGCCTCCCCACCTCGGTGACTACTTTTGTATACGATTAGATACCAAATTTGTTTCAGTATAGTATTTCAAAGAACCCCCTCCCCCGAGGGACCATATGCATGCAACACCAACAAGAAAGAGAGAAAGACCCTACAAAGTATAAATAAAAAAGTCGATCCATCCGTCTGACCTTACCAATGGTTCTCGGAAAATATAATAGCTTGAAATATGGAAAATAGATTCGTATAGTCAATTTTTGCCATGCCCACTCCATCTCGTCCAACTTGTTCCACCCACTTTTCAAAAAGGTCATAGCTCAAGCACCAAAAATGATAGAAACATAAAAGGATCCAAAGTAGATGCATTATACCAGAAAATGCCCTTCTCTATGCATTGTTACTCTTTAAAGACCCTAAATTGCATTTTTTAAAAAATTTCATTTTTTTTGACAATTTTCTGATATCTGATGTCGGATATACATTTCCTTTTTAATTTACTACCCGACTACTCCGCCTTTCATATTCATCTGAGCACTGCTTTATCATGATTGTTACGATTGCCGGATTGCCTTAAACATTGTGTAATCCCTGTCCGATTTTGAACTATATTTAGAATAGCTTTGTGTGTGCAGGGTATTATATGGTCGAGTAGACTCGACTACAGCGCCCTTACTTGTTTTTGTTTCGATTTGTTTTGTTTATACATGTGTATAGACAGAAATGTATTTCATTATCAAACGCAGGAGTCGAGCGCGTTTTAGCCAAGTCGGCAGCCGCTAGTCACTCACTATGGGCAACTAGTTGCTTTTACTAGTGCTTGTAAATACTTACACAGCGAAGGCAATCAAAGAATTTCTTGGCTTGTTTTTTTCTTTTTTTGCAAAAAGTTGTTGTATGTTATAAGTGGTTCTTGGCCCACTCAAAAAGTATCCTACAAGTAAGAAATGCTGTTGTATGTGAAGGACGCTTGCACACAGGTTGTTGTTGTTGTTATTGTTATTATTGTAGCGAAGTTGCTGCACGTTTTGACAGTATTCTTCGCAATGTTGTGGTTTTTGTTGTTGCCAGTGCTGTTGATGGCGATGATGATGACGTCTGGCTTTGGTTCTCGCTTGTGCCAGTCGCATGCCAATACTTGTTGCTTTGAATTTTTTGTTGATGGTGTTTAATATGTAATTCTTTTCACTGAAGATGAAATAAAAGAAAACTGAGCTTTGTCATTACTTCAGTTTTACCAAGAGCTTCATAACAGACAATCAAAGAGAAATGTTGAATGCAAGCCTACAGACTGAAAGATACGCAAATTAAAAGGTGAAGAAATGAAGACAGAAACAAAAAGAAGCATGTATGTACGTAGTACATATGTTTGGTTGCTCAAGGACGTTGCCTGCTTAAAGATATGTGTATCCAAATTAGGATGCTTGGCCATGCACTCAACATGACAACGACGACGACGTCTACAACAGCAACGAAGACCACGATGGCGATGACTATGACGATGACGATGACGATGAAGCTCAAGCTGGAGATGATGAGGACGACATTGTTGTTGTTGTTGTTGATGTTGATGCTGATGAGACGGCGACACTCAGCTTTGCGCGCGCTCAACTCGAATCACGTCGCAGTCATCTTGATTGCCAGTCAGCGGCAAGCAGCAACAGGTTCTTTATTTTTAGTCGCATTTTCAAAACCGCCTGCTCAATGTCAACTCAACATTTGAGAGTTAATTGTTGTCTCTTTGCAGTCAACTCTTTGTTGTTTTTTCCCTTTATTCCTTTCATTTGTTCTTGCTTAATGCGGTTGTCATTGCTGCTGTTATTTTTGTTTTTATATTTTATTTGGTTGCATCATGTTCTTCTACGTTTTTTCGTACTCTTCTTCTTGCTGTCTACAGCCACTCATGTGTGTGTGTGTGTGTGTGTGTGTGTGTTGGCAATGCAGCAAGTATGCGCTTCATTCAAGTGTCTTTTGGCTTCTCATGCAGTTGTCGTTGCCACTGAAGAGCTTTGTTGTTTATTTCCTTTTCTCTTTGTGTTTGTTGTGAAACAACTGTTGCATTGTTGAAATTTTTCTTAATAATTCTAATATTAATTATTTTTTTATTAATTTTGTTTCTTCTATTTTTTTGTTACAATAAATATTATATTTTGTTATACTCTTGCAAAAAGAGTATATTAACTTTGTCATGAAGTTTGCAACGCAGTGAAGGAGACATCTCCGACTATATAAAGTATATATATTCTTGATCAGCTCGACGAGACGAGTTCAAATAACGATGTCCGTCTGTCCGTCTGTCCGTCTGTCTGTCTGTCTGTTTCAATGCGATTTGCGGCCAGAGTTTTATAGTTAGCAAAAAAATTTAAACGCAGAAAATTTTCTTCTCTTTGCAGGTATTTGGTATGTAAAATTCAGTTTGATCGGATGACTATAGCATATACATAGCTCCCATAGGAACGATCGTTCAAAAATGATGTTTTTGCTTAAAAAACCGCGTATTTTAGGAGTTATCGACTCACTATTTTGCGCAAAAACTTTTTTGACATCAACAAAGATACCGTGCAAAAATGGTCAAGATCGGGCTACTATAGCATATAGCTGCCATAGGAAGGATCGGACAAAAATTATGTTTTTGCTTAAAAAACAGCGTGTTTTTGGAGTTATCGACTTAATATTTTGCACAACAACTTTTTTGACATCAACAAAGATACTGTGTAAAAATGGTCAAGATCAGGTTACTATAGCATATAGCTCCCATAGGAACGATCGGTTAAAAATACAATTTTTGTTAGAAAAACTTTTTTGCTTGAATATAAGCAAACCAAACTTTGCTATTACGTGTCTCTTTTAATGCCTGACTAAAATCCAGAATTTTATAAACATCGGACATAAGGGCGTGGTACCGCCCATACAACTAAAAACTTAAAAATGGGACTTCTCTGTGAACAGACGAGACACAAGATTGAAAAATGTTGTGAAGTTTGACTACATTGCCTCCTTTAAGACAAATAAGAAAATGGGCGTGGCTACGTATATGATTCTTATTGGAAAATTAAGAAAGGATTTTCTAATAAGAATAATTGTGAAAACGTTTGCAAGAGTATATAAGTTTCGGCATAGCCGAAAATAGCTCCCTTACTGGTTTTTTTCGTTGTTTTTTTATACCATTTTTTTATTAGGAAATTAATTAGTACAATCTTTAGAACGATTTATACATCTCCCGCTATAAAAATATTGGGGTTGAACATCTCAAAGAATTAAAAGTTTTTTCATATTTCTCAGTAACCTATTCGCCTTAAAGACAGAACAACTTAACTTAACTTGGTCAGACATTCAGACAGAATAACAATGCCTTCACTGTTGCTCAAACAGAAAAATTGTTTAAAGATATACCCTTCAAAAATGTTATACACATAATTACTTAGCTCATACATTAATATTATTCCAAGCCGTATTAATACACAATATTGTCAGGGATGTCAATCCCGAAATCCCACGATATCGTTGGTTTTAAAAACCCTAAAATCCCGGAATTTCGCTTGCCCAATCCTGGGTTATTCGGGACTTCAACATTGTTATTTTGATTTGAATAATTTCAAATTATCAATTAGGTGGTTGCAGAAGTTATCATCTCTAGAAAGTCTTTAACTATGTTCCAACCGTCCAATCCAATAAACAATTATAGATTTTAAGAGTCGTTGCATATTCATTTGTTCGTTAAACTTACTTGATTTTTCTGACTTTTCTTTTGTATTTAATTACAAAAATAATTAATAATTATACTCAATATTTGGCAACTCATTTTATAAAACTCTTTTTATATAGTCTATATGCTTTATATTTTGTTTACAATGAAAATTCAAAAAATATTATTAATTTTGTTATCATGCTTATGAAAAACTAGTCCCGGGACTAATCCTGGGATGCCGGGATTTCAGTTTAAGGTACCGGGATTGGTAAGTCTCCAAAAATTGTCATAACATCCATACATACATACATACATACATCTATGAAGTTATATAAATTAGCAATTCAATAAGTAGATTATTCAAAATTATTAACAAATAAATTTCATAAAATTTCAGTATTTCTAACTCTGAGCCTTATGTCTTGCAAAAGAGCCAATTGCAACGCACTAACACTAAGGCAGCCAAGACAAATGCATAACCGTATTAATCGACTTAACAATGTTTGAGCCCATGCGTTATGCAAAAACAACGAAAATAATTATTAATCAAGAGCATAAACAAAGTAATTTAATATTTTTGAAATCGAATTATAAATACAAACGTAGAAGTGCAACTGTAACGGAAACGGAAATGAGCGTGCTTAGCAAGAAATCACATAACGAAGCGGAAACTGCAGCACAGACAAGCGACGGCAAAACTAAGCATCAACAACAGCAGCAACAACAACAAAAGCAACAACAAAAAGATCAAAAAGAACAAAATATAATTAGCACAATTCAAAATCTATTAATTTTAATCTTAGCGAAAATGTTGCAATTGCATTTGGCAAAGCGTCAAAAAGGCAAACGCCAACAGTTGAAGACTTCTTCAGTCTTGCTCAGTGATAATAATGACATCATCTTTCATCGATGCAGCGACAGCGGCAATGCCAAGTTGTCAACGCAAAGACGACCGGCTGGCATACCAGACCAGAGACCGCACAACGTCGCCAATTCATCAAACGAGGCAGCAACATCACCAGCAGCTGCAGCAGCAGCAGCATCATCATGCCCAACAACAAAAACACTTTCGATGCGTATCTTGTCCATTTTGATGTCGTTATTTATTGCGACGATGGTCAATGTGAGCCGCGTGGAAGGTGTGTATACCAGCGACAAAATATTTAATATTAATAATTCAAAAGAATCAAAGCGAAGCAGCAAAACAACTCACAAAGTTGCTCAAAGTGTCGATGTATCGATGTATCGATGTATAAGCCATGTATAGTAAGACATTTGTTCCCACACATGCCCAAACCAGAAGTGTTAAACGAATTAGCACATTTATTCTGCTCTTCCTCTTCTTGTTTTAAGTGGCGCCACCCAAGCCGCAGAAAAAGTTTCGTGAGTTCACAAGAAATTTACCCTATTATCACATTTTCGCTTACGCAGCTTTGAAACTATTTTCATTCCATTTTGTAAACAAGCGTCGCGGCCTAATGAAATGAACTGCGTAGAAAAAGTCTTGTGATCGAATACCGACGCTGTTTATTTTATTAAATATTTATGTCGTAATCCCATTAAAGAGTTAAAAATGAAAAAAAAGCTGAAACAGAAGAATTTAAGATCAGACGTAAGTTTTTGAAGTCAATTAATTTGAAGATCAGATCTATAATGATCTCAGACAAAAGTCTGTCCTCAGATCAAAAGTATGTTACGAATAGCGAGAGGGGAGTAAGAGCCCAAAAAGTATGTATTGAAATAATCAGGGTCCATTTGTGCTCAACATTAGAACTCAGAGACACACAAGTGCTCGG
The DNA here is from genome assembly GCA_037044515.1 of Phortica magna. Lineage (NCBI taxonomy): Eukaryota > Metazoa > Arthropoda > Insecta > Diptera > Drosophilidae > Phortica > Phortica magna. The sequence goes on from JBAMBP010001925.1 coordinate 25,737, forward strand.
ATTTTGAGACTTGCCAGCCTATAACGTTTGATTGGATTTGTGCCAAGCCCACTCCTTTTTATAAAGAGTCTACAGCTCGAATACGACAAGCGATAGAAACATGGACATTGAATGGCCTAAGTGCCATTGTTACCCCTTTAAGACCTTCTAACTGAAATTTAAAATAAATTCGACATTTTTATCACCGACTTTCTTTGAATTTTACAAAATATTTAACTAGTCAATATGAGATGTACAATATTTTATGGATTGCCATTGACAGGTCAATAGATTCTCTTATCCTAACCGACAGTGAAATTCTTTAATGAAACAGATTACTTTTCTTCAGTTGACATACTTTGAATTAAGATATTCCTTCTTCTTTGGTGGGATTTTCCGAACGTGAGGAAGAAGTTCTTTGGCACAAAGTAAACTTTTGATGAACTTATGTCATTCGTAATGAGTTTCATGTGCAGCTTAAAACACATTTATATGACTTTGAGTTTGATTAGATTGTAAGAGATTTTGTATTATTTTTTTATTTCCTATTTTGCAGCTGGCGCCTGTTGGCAGACTTCGCTTGAGAATGGCAAATGCAATGAAATCTTTTCGCTGAACATCACAAAGTCGGAGTGCTGTGTCTCCAACCCAGAGTTCTCCTACACAAATCGTGAGCTAACAAGTGTTGAGTACTTCTTTGCGACAGCGATTGGAGGCGGCATGGAATGCGCGCCATGTCGAGGTGAGGCGTTTTTATTTACTATTTATTTTAGCTTTGATTTTAGACTTCAAAGAGCTGCTAATTTATGAATCGCACAGAAAAATGTATGAGAGCATAAGCAAGATATAAAATAAAACGGTTTTAACATGTTCTTTTTTCTGTTTTTTTTTGCAATTCACATTACTTGCTCCCAGAGAGTTGCAAGAATATGAAGTGTGGACCAAGTAAGAAATGTGTTAAACGCAAGGGAAGACCAAAATGTATATGTGCGCCCGAATGCGGCGCTGCAATGCGTCGAAGGCAACATCAGCAGCATCAACATCAGCAACAACAACAGCAACAGCAGCAACATCACTTCGAACTTCACCAGAAACGAACGCATTCAGCAAATATACACGAGCAGGCGAAATTGACGGTAGCGTTGAGATTGAATGAGAATGAAGGTGCAGGAAAATCCGAACGCGACATACGTAGTCTAAGTAGTGAAATTACCAACATTAATTTAGATTTAGACAATGCGAAGCATCATCACAACAGTTACCACCACCACCACCAACAACAACAACAGCAACATCAGCAACAACAACAAAACCATCAACAGCAACAAAGTCATTTTTATCAACATCGACAGGAACAACATGAACACACTGAGCAACAAAACGATAATATTAATAATAATAACAACAACAACAACAACCAAAGAAAACTTCACTTACAACAAAGTTCAAGTCAAAAAAGCCAAGAGAAGCCTCAGACAACACAGAGCCTAATGAAGCGGGAGTCATTTAAGCCGAGAAGACTTTTGATTACAGCCAATGTGCAACAACAACAACAGCAACAACAACAAACGGAGAAGCCCACCACACGTCGTGTTCAAATACTGAGTAATGTTGAAATGCCGCCATATCCAAACGATGATAGATACAGCAACAACAACAATGACGACAACAATAACGATGACTTATCAAGATCATCAACAATGTCTATATTGAATGCACATATAAGACATGATGCACAGTCTAGACATAAGGCAATTACTAATGATGAAACTAACGAATTTAGTAGAAAGAAGTATAAACAACGTGGTCGTAATCACAATAAAAATATAAAAAACAACAACAACAACAACAACAATGATGATGATAATACAAGTGAGGTTGAGACTGTTCATGATCAGAATAACCGACCGGTTGGGTATGCAACAAATCATGAAGAGTTACAAAAGCAGCCGCAACAACAACAACAACAGCAGCAACAACAACAACGAAAACGTAAACATCGCCAACGCAAAAACAACAACAACCACAACAACAACAACAGCAGCAGCAACACACACAATAACCAACACAAGCATAAGCAAAAGGATCATAATACAGTCACAGCCAATGCAACAACAACAGCAACAACAACAACAACCACAACAGCAACAGCGACAGCAACCACTAAGACAGGTAAAGACATGTCTACAGTAGCTAAAAAAAGTAGCACACTGCAGACAACACTAACAACAACAAACCCAACAACAAACACAACAACATTAACATTAACATCAACATTGGCCACTCCTTTTAATTCCACAGTGTCTGGCGAACATCATTTTTTAAGCAGCATGAACAATGAACACGGAAGTAGAAATGCCACGTCATCAGCAACGTCGTCGGCAACAGCAATATTAACATCCGTTGCTGGCAACAACGAAGGCGTGCAACGGCAACGGCAACAACAACAACAACAACAACATCACAATGAAGCTGTTGGCATCGCTGCACACACGGATGATTTAGCATTTAACGATAGATTTTATGATCAGTTCAGCCAGCATGGCTTTCCAAGTCAGCAACAATTACATACCATGGATAATGCAATGGTAAATATATATATTTTTATGATTTAAATAAATAAACAAGAGACCAAAAATATTTCCAATTTACACAACAACAACATTATATAAATAACAACCAAATAACAAAACACATTGCAGCAACATGCACATCCCGTTTGCGGCACCGACGGACGCACCTACAACACCGAATGTCAGCTGAAGAAACGCGCCTGCCGCACAAACAATCAGCAACTGCAATTGGCGTACCGCGGACATTGTCGCAGTAAGTCTCAATTATAATATTGAATTAAACAAAAAAAGGAACTTTGGTGTATGCCAAACTAGTAAGGGCGCACAGGGTAGGAAATGTTGTTCCAAATATCAAATGTCAAAATTCGGTCAAAAATGCGCAATTTACGAAAAGTTCGACCTTGCGGTAATTTTGGGGAAGTCATGGCATAGAGGAGTGTTTTTTGGTATACAGTTTACAAGACGTATATTAACTGAACCTCCATACACAATTCCATACACGTTTATTTCATAGTTGTGGAGACATACCAATTTTAATGAAAAATGGAATTTACCCTAAATTTAAGTTGCCAGCCTTTGAGGGGTAGTCAAAGTACAAAGGGGTATTTTCTGGTATGCAGTCTTAAGGAGTTGTATATACTAAGCCTGGGTACAAAAGGCTTTGACAAGTAAACACTATTTGAGGGGTAATTAAGGATAAGGGGGAAATTGTGGTATGGAGTTTTGAATATCTTTACTTACTGAGTCTTCATACCGACTTTCATGATTCTATCGCTTCTGGTGTTCAAGTTATAGCCTTTTCAAAAAGTTGGCGGTGCTGGTTGGGCGGAAAGGAGTGGGCGTGCCACAAAACCTTTCAAACTTGATCTGCTGCCTAGCATCAAGAGTCTATCCTCCAAATCTCAAGTCTCTATCTCTTATAGTTTCCGAGAACCATTAGTATGGACGGATGGACATGGCTTAATCAATTTCTGTTGTCGTCCTGATCACATACATTGCGGCCAAACAAACACAATTCACCTTGGTACACATTGCGTACATAGTAAAAAACTATTGTAACCTAAACAGAGCTTTGCGCTCTTATGAAACTTTACAGTTGCTTAACAGAATGAATCCTAATTTCTTAATACATTTCATTAAAATAGAGTACAATTTGCTTAATTAACAATAATAAATGTTTCAACAACAAAAACATTGCATTGATTGCAAGAATAGACTGGATTATAGAAAAAAAACAAAGAAGTATATGAGAAATAGTAAGGGAGATATAGTCATACCATACCCAGCACATGCGGTGCTATTCGCCAAATCTTAACATCATGGGCTTTGATTACTGAGTCTACCTACCAATTTTTCTGCCGAACTCCACGAGACTCCCCTCAAATTTCAACTCTCTACCTCTTATAGTTTCCGAGAACCACTGGTGCGCACGGAAAGACGGACGGACAGACACGTGAATTTATCTTGTCGTCCTTATCAAAAATATATTAACACTCTATGGGGTATTATTCCCCTCCTTCTACGTGCTTTTGCTCTCAAGCCAACTTAATATAGGCTGACATACTCCATGAGCAAGGTATAAAAGTCAACGAAAATCGCCGATCAGAGCATAAAAAGATCACCGATATAAATGTGCACACATAAAAACACACAGGCACACACACCAAACACACACACACGCGCACACACACACACACACACGCACACCTTCATGTACACAACAAGAAAAGAATCTATGAAATAGTTTAATGATACAGGAAGCACTAACAAACATGCTCAAACGATCAATAAATGAACAATTTCAAGACGCGAAAATGCAACAAACGACAAACAAACCAACTCAAGAACGCTTTTTGATTTTCCATCTCTGGGTGTGTGTGTGTGTGCCTCAAATTGGATAATTCCAAACAGATTTTGTGCACAAAACTTGTCGGATTAGAGGGCAGCATACATCCAAAGAAACAAAGTAAGCAACCGAACGACCGAACGAACGACCGACCGACCGTGTTAGACCGGACCGGACCGTATCAGACGGACATTTGAACGGTATTTGGCCTACGGTGGCATTAACAGACAACCCGAGCATTATAATCAAGCTGGCGCGTGCCACAAATGGCTTACAGCGATGCTGCGGCCAGCCAACTGCATACTTTATACGCTTGTCCGCCCGCACCGCACCGCATGCATCACTCCTCAATGCCAACAACCGGCAACCGCCTTTCGGCCACAACTTTATGGTCTGATTGGAGTTTGGTATGCATTCGCATTCGCATTTGCTTGGCCCGAATCAAGTCCCATGAATACACTCGTTCAATAATTTTGTGTGGAGATATTATTGCAGCTCTTTTATTTTTCTGCCGTTGGTGTGACAGTCAGCAATGGCGCCAAGCCGATTCGCAACATTGCTAATGCTCAATGATAAATTTGTCAGTTTATATGTTGCTATACATTATACAGCAGTGACGATGAACTGACGATGAACAACATTCTTGCTGTTGTTGTTGTTGTTGTTGTCGTTGTCGTCTTTAATCATGTTCTTGAACAAATACGAATTAGTAAAAAAACATTGCTTTGAATTTTCTACTATTCTATGAATGAAAAGAATGTTCAAACGTTTAAAATGTTCATTGCGGAATTAATTGAGCGTGGATTTGAGATTTTACACGAATTTTATGTATCGAAAAATATGTTAATTACAGAAGAAATATTTTTTTTGCTTGCAGCGACTTGCAATGGCGTCAAATGCCTGAACGGTTTGACATGCGTCGAGGATCAATATATGATACCGCATTGCATTACATGTAAAATCGATTGTCCACGTGATGATGGCGTCTACGATCTCGACTCTGCTGGCCAACCGGATGACGATGATCTGCATAGTATTGGCATCGGCATTGGCATGGGCATGGGCACGGGGCGTGGCAGCCCATACGGTCGTAAGGCAATAATTGAAACGCAACGTGCCGTTTGCGGCATTGATGGCAAGACATATAAGAGCACATGTGATATAAATCGTATGATTTGCAAAATTGGACGTGCCATTGCCGTTGCATATCCGGGACCATGTCGAGGTGTGTATTTATTAACTGATTTTCAACGCAGCGTTTGCATTGCATTTAGCATTTAATGTACAGCAAATAGTTCTGAGTCTGCACATGTGTAAGGAAAAAATTATATACAATTACAAACAATGTTGCAACCACGGCGAGAGGCAACGATAGCAAAGCTCCAATCAGACAGCAACATGACAGCATTTATTTTCTCTGTTGCACTTTAAAACATATTCAAATAATTACAAAAGGCGAAGCTGCAACTTGATACGCTTTCAATTATAATTATAAGCATATATGTACATATCTGTCTGTCTGTCTGTGTGTCTGTCTGTCGATCTGTTTGTACATACATGTGTTACATTTTTAGCAGCAATGTTGTAATGCGAAAATTGTTGCTGTCATCGCTATCTGTCGACTGTCGGTTGTCGGTTGTCGGTTGTCGACTGCCGACTGTCGGTTAGTTTTGCTGCTGTTGGCTTTGCAAATTTACAACATGATTGTAAACCGCAATTTCACATTTGATTGACTTGACGGTGATTTCGAATTGAATGTTGCCAAGTTGTTGACTAGTCTGTGCACATGCACATGCATATCCATGTGTGTGTGTGAGTGTGTGTGAGTGTGTGTGTATGTGTATACATGGCCGCAATAGGTTGCCATCGGTGCTGTTGTTGATGCTGCTACTGTCTCTATTTGCCGTTTGCGGTTGCAATAATCAACAGCAACAACCAGAGCAGTAGCAACAGCTACACCAACAGCACACCAACAGCACACCAACAGCACACCAACAGCACACCAACAGCAACAGCAACAACAAAGCGCCTAAACAATATCAAATTACGCTTTGCATGGCATCTGTTTGCATGAATTACCAACTTTTGCTTATACGGTTGCATGACTGCCGACGTTTGATTAGCCACAATGCGTCAACCTAAGCAGATTGTCTCTAAACAATTCATATTAATTTTGCGGTTTACCAAACTAGAGACAACAAAACTCGATCTTCTCCTACTCAGATTACAATAATGATTGAACATGAACAAAAATTTTTATTATTATGACAACTAAGCAAATCAACTTATTTCTAAATATAACATATATATAACATATATATATGTATGTACAAAGTGCACTGAGTATGTCATTATTATATAATTCATAATGCATCCATAATTTGCCACCAATTTATTAATGCATTCATTCAATCATCCAACACTCATCGCAAGACAGTTGATTGAGTGCACCGGCCAAATTAGCCATCAGCCAACGCCGTGCAGCATTTGGCCAAAACAGCTTGAACTGGTTTACTGTGCCAGCGCCAATTTGTATGTCTGTTTTTTTTAAATGTTATTATTTTTTTTTTTGCACTTTATTCTGTGATTTGTATTGAAATTGCGTGCTGATGTCGTGTTGCATCGTTGTAAAATAAATCGGCTTGTAATTAAACAACGACCGCAATCAGCGCACATTAATTACACATTCACAAAAAGATTGTTGGCGATTTGTTAGTAGAAAATAATGATGGGTTTGTATCAGATCACTGTCTCTTTGCTTTTATTGTAAGCTCATGCTTATAAATGGTAAAGTAAATCACTTTTAGCCAACCGAAAAACAATTATCTAATGAAATTACAAATTCAATCAACATAACTACTTATACACTAAGGACCGACGAGTGCAAAATCGGACAATCGGTCCACTTATAAAAGTGGTCCTATTAAATTACTAAAGCAAGGACGTAGCCGGGCGAGCTCTTCACTGCTGCATTATTAACCAAATCCTCAAAGCATGAATTGGGACTTTGGGAATCGTGCAATTAATCTTGGAAAATACTTTTAGCTTCTGCAAAAAGTGTTCCGAAAAGCGCCCACCCTCTTGCTGTCTACGCCCTTGCAAACGACAATCGAATGTATAAATTTGAAATCTTTTCGCAAATATTTTCACGGATCTAGAAGTTTGCATTAAAACATGGATTGAGTCATGGTCATTCAAAAAAAGTTCCATACTACGAGTATCTGCAAGTGCACTTCACTACGTCGACTAAGCCCAAATTAAATTACTTAATTATTATTTGCGAAACTTGCAACTCAACTCTCGTTCATGCAACTTTGCTTAGAATAAGAATTTCTTAATAAATTCATATGTCGAATAATAATGGCTTGCTCAATTTATAAAGAAATGTATGCCCCTCCTCCCCTTCAGCGCAATCTCAGCGATGTGTTAATTTTTTATTGCAACCGAAGTTTTGTTGCTACTTTTGTTCTTGTTGGTGCGGCTGCCTTCGTTACGCTCAACTTACATGGCCGGGCGGGCACACCATAAATTTTGAATGGATCGTTGCTTTTGTGTAAGACAGGTAGCATGCGTTCACTTAGCCCAAGAAAAAGCCAGCACGACGAAAAGAACGACAAACGAACAAAGCCAGACCCCAGCCTTGGAGGTAAGAGCTGACGCGCTGACGCAGATCCTCTGCGGTCTCGTCTGGGCGACAAGTGTGGTGATTATCTGTATTAGCTGCTCGGTAGCTGCTGCCATTCGGAATAAATTAAAAGCATTTAGAAATATTCACTTTTTTGTATCTGTGCATGTGTGTAGGCATGATGATTATGACAATGCTTATCATGATGATCTTCTCATTTACGCTCAGCGAGTGCAAGAACTTCTCTGTCGTTAATTGTCTATCTTTACGCTTATAGAGCCTCCTTTAAGCAATAAGAATACACTTATGTGCTTGTGTATAAAAAGAGTCTTCCTTGTATTCTTAAAACTTCATAGTATTTATGAAGATTAACTTTCTATAAGAAATGAAGAGAACAAGAATAATAATCGCATATTTACGCAAAGCCATGAAGGTTAAAAGCAGATATGTCTGAAAGCGTTGCTTCAGAGCACAAAATATGACTACACGTACAAGTCATTAAACAGAAAAAAAAACAACAAAAAAAAGCCAAAGAAGCAAAGGTAAATAAACTGCATAGCATTTATGCGACGCACCTTTGAGTGTTGGGTACCAACGTGAGGAGGCAAGTCGGTGAATGCAACCAGGCTGTGCCGTCTGCAGACGGCATAGCCAACTGACTGGTCATGTCACATCAAATTTGCGGTCTCGGGGTTGATTGTAGCAGACTTTACGATCATATTAAAATCACCTTAAAAACACGCAACGCAACGAGAAGTAAGCCATTCATCAATGCAACGTCTGCAGCAAATTTTTACAGCAGACATTGGCAAGGTCCCAGCCAACAGACGCAGCACAGACGACGGCAAATGCAAAACCAGATTTCTATAAGACGTCCGTTGCAATTGTGTACAACGTGGCAATATGTCCGCTTCGCCCTAAACGAGCGCTTGGGCACGTGAACGTCATGTCTCGTCTCGTGTTGATGAAAGACAGACAGAGACTGAGAGGCAAAATGTGCAAACTACCAAACGACCAACCGACCAACCGACCAACTGACCAGGCCAGACATTGTTGCCTTGACTCGACTGACTGTGAACATAACAAATTACATGTGTGTTGCATTGTGACGGCATTATCAGCGACTCGAGCGAATCCATCACAATCAACAAGTGCAACACGACCTTATCACTCGTCATTTCATCAGGCGCATTGGTAGGAGGTACAAGCCATTGAAAACATTGTTGCAACGCTAATAAAATTTACAGGCAACATTTTGCACAGTGGCACAAATTTTATAAAACTTGGCTTTTTGTTTTGTATTCGAAGCATTTTTATTTGTACTTAACAACACAGCGACATCAAAGTTCTGTGATAAAACACTTCATACTCTTATGTTACAAAGCGCCACACCCAACACACAGCAGTCTAGCACTTACCAAATTAAGTGCACGTTAGACGGCCGTATGTGGCATGTTTCGCTATGTAACATCTGGCTATTCATTATTAAGTAAATTTTCTGGAAACAATTTAGAACACTCGCCTTTAGGTTAGTTTAAAAAATGTAAGATGGATTTATGGGACGAAATAAATTCGTCGGGAGTACTTACGGACTTACGGAGATATAAACTAACACAGCACACTTCAGTATATCTTTAAAGGTATTCCCAAAATAATTCGTGTCATTAGTCTGACATGTAATCAAAAATTGAATTGGACCGGCCTAAATAATGCGCCAAATTAGAGCATATAAAGTCAATTGGCGAGGAACTAATAAATATGTGCTGATATGTACACAAAGTATTGTGTGCTTTGATAACTCTTTGATTTAGTGAACACCAAAAAGAGTTGCCTTTATTTTAGTTAAGCAAATAAAACGGAAATAAACAATTCACAACAATAACTACAAGTTTCGAATTTCAGATAGTAAATTTTGATAAGACATTATAATCAATATTTGCACAAGTCAAAATGATTGCAATAAATCATTGAACAACTTGTAATTAAAAGCATTTCTTTGTGCTAAAGTCAACCACGGTGCACTGTTTGCCTCTGGCAGACCAGCCACTTAAGAGCTTTACCACATTTAAGTTGCATAAATTGCGTCTGCGTGACTCGAGCAACGGTGGACCTCTGTTCGCCGGAGGTGCTACTGTGCTGCGCATGCGTACTGTGGCTTACATGTACACACACACTCATATAATACATACATTTATATTGTGCCTTTAAGGTTTATAAAATGCCAACGATAAAAATCAAAATGCCGAGACGTTAAGAACTTCCAAGCTTAAACGTGACAGAGACAAAGATGCCAGACTCCGAAATGTTTTGTGCAAATGTACGAATGCAGAACATACTCGTGTATGGTCGGAATACCACCAACCCAGATCTTTTATAAATGAAATTAAAAACAAAAACAAGAATCGCTTAAAATTTGTCGTAAATTCAGGTCAAATTTATAAGTTGTTAGTCACACACATTCATATGCACATGCATACATATGTACATACATATACACAAGCTGACCCGCATTCAAACGCACCATCAGCTCGAAAAGACTTAACGACATCGGAGAATCGTCCTTTGCCAACGAAAAGAGTAAGACAAAAAAATGTTGCCAGCGACTCAGACACATAAACTTTAAACGTCTGCTGTATGTATGTTTGTATGCTTTGCTTTTGTTAATTTTTATCGCCTATGGCCTAAAGTTTGTCTGAACATTATTGACGCATAAAAGTCAAGCAATTATCTTCACTACACTCGAGAACGAAAACACGAAATGCTAAACTTTATGAATTTGTGTGTTTGAGTAACAAATTTAAAGGAAATTCACTTGTCAAATGGCAGCTGTAAAAAGTTTTATTAATAAAATAAAAAAGAAATGAAAGAAATCTCAACCAAAAAATCGCAAAAGTCATCTTTCACCTGTCGAGCACCGCGAGCAGAGCCGATTTGAGTTGAGTCTGTTGTGAGAAGGATGACACGACATTAAGCCAAGTGCAACACAGAAAAAAGGATACTCACACCTGCTGCAATTCTCATGATTGGCGCAAGGAACACAAAACACAATGTTTGGCTGCGTCCAGGAAATGACCACGGCCATTAAATTAAAATTGCCAGACGCATACTCTTGTGAGGATTTATACACTTGCATTCTATGCACTACAAATTATCACAAATACAGGATACGCTCAGCCAAGAAACAAATAATGTTTTGTCAAATTAAAGAGGAAAACAATTTCGGTACACTTAAATAATTATTGCATAAAAAGCATCTCTTCTGCGTTAATTAGGTGCATCCTTTTTGTCTTTTTCTTTTCCAGCGGATCGCGTAACATGCGAGGACATTAATTGCGGCCCGAAAAACACATGCCTGACAGATCTGTTAACACATGAGCCACGCTGTGTGTCTTGTCGCTACAAATGCATCAGGAAGCGTCATCCCGATGTGAGTGCACATTTGACAATAATGTTTAAATCTTTAAAAAAACTTCACTAATTTTGCGATTTTCATTACTGCAGCGATTTGAGGATGGCAAAATCTGTGGTGTAAACAATCGCACATATAATTCGTGGTGTGAGATGCGCAAAGATTCATGCTCAACAGGTTTCTTCATTGATGTTAAATCATCGGGCATCTGTCAGTGAACAACATCATTAAAGAACATAATATTTAAAAAGTTTAGAAAAAATCGAGAATTAATTAAATAAAAATATTTTAAAAAATGTATACATACATACATGCATATATATAAGTACATACAACAATTAATAACGAATTATAGAAATCTTTGTGTGTAGTTTCGCATGTTTGTTAGCATATATTGACGCAGATATATATATATATATATATATATACATATACATGTAACTTCCAAAGATATTTAATTGTTTAAACTATTTAAGCTCTTAGAGCTGCATAAACTAAAATATTTATTACACACATACACACAGACCAACATTTAGACACATACACATAAATGCATACGAAATAAAAACTTAATATTCATTAAAGTATTAATAATAGTTCTCTTTTTTAATAATAATAATAATAATATGTTAGACAATTTGATGTATTTACATTTAGCGAGAATTTATTGAAATTAGTTACTAATTAAAGGGAACTGTTTAACTTACAACATTGTAACCAATCATAAACATATCTTAAGAGGCTTTTACAATTTAAAACAAAACAAAACAACAAAAACTATGATGAACAAAACGGACTTCATCATCATTATTATTATTTGTTTAATGAAAAATTAAATAAGACAAACATATGAGTATAATTTTCATTTACAATTTATTTTTTATTTTAAAATGTATTTTTTATTTGTTTAATGATTTAAGTTTATTTAATGACTGATAGTTTAAAAATACTTATTTTTTCAAAATAAATCTTATTATTTTGCTTGTTAATGATATTGTGTGTCTTAAAAAATCAAAGCAAAAGGCAAATAAGAAAAAAAAAATTAAAAATATTGTCAAAGTCAAATTTAACTTACTCAACAATATTAATGTACTTATCAAAAATGTTATCAAAATTAAATGAAAATGATTCATGATAAAACAAAAAAAAGTCTAATCAGTATCATCGGAATCAATGAATATATCGGCACGTTTATAGCGTTCCTGTGTTATCTTCAGATTCGCCAATTTCTGTTTCGATGCTGCTGTGTAGACAACACTCACCGCAGGTTGTTCACAGCCGAGCCCGGTTTTGCCTTCATTGGAGACAACATTTATCTAAACATATTAAACAAAATTAAGTATTTTCACATTAATTTGGCATTGTAAGTGACCTACTGGAGCTAATAAGCCGCCACTGGCATACGTTTTACCCAGCGCATTGCCCTTACTCCAACCCAATTTCGAGAGCATTTTGAAACCTTTATTCTCGCTTGAAATCTCACTGTGAAAGTCAACAAGAGTCATATCAAATGAATACAATGATTAAGCAACATTTCGATGCATACGTATTAACGCTGGCGACCTCCGTTTTTTCCTTATCTGTGGTGCTGCCCACTTTGATGCGACGCGAAGCAGCACGATCTTTATAATTGCCGGTAGCAGTCTTGCTCTCAACAAATTCTAAAAAAAAACAAACGATTTCTGACATTGATTTAAATGTGATTCGGCAAAACTCACTTTCATTCTCCAAGCCATACTTCCTTTGTAACATTTTCAACTGTTCTTTGTGCGTCAGCGTCACAGTTGGTGGCGCACAAAACTCACGCGGGTGCGTTTCAATAAGCAAACCGGGCTCACATAAGCCACACGTACTGTTACCCTCGTGTACATGGCAGAGCAACTTCGTTTGACCAATTTGTAAAACACTACCGTGTACTAAATCATACGGATCACTTTCCGCTTTGCTCACCGACATGCGTGCGCCATTCAGTATGGTGCCGTTACGTGACCCCAGATCAGCGCATTTGTATATGCACTTTGTGGTGTCGTAATGAAACTTCAAATGACACTAAAAAAAAAATACATTGCTAATTTTATAAGTAATACTATTTAATCAAGTAATAAACTCACTTTTGAGACATTTAAGTCACTAATAATAACATCATGTGCACCCTCACGTCCCAAAGTGCCGCCTTTAAAAGTTATCAAATGCAAGCTGCCCACTTTAAGATTATCGACGTTTGTTTCCTGTACAATAATACGCAACGAAGGCGGGTATTTCTTGGCAATATCTGTAAAACAGTTAAATAATCCATTTTAGCAAAATTAATTGTGAATTAACAAATATAAAGTGTGTAAATAAGCAAAATGTGCGTAAGTTTTTTACAAACGCGAATTTCTTTTCAACCGTAAACAAACTGTACCTTGAAAGCGACCAGCCGCCTTGAAGACCGGCACATCAGGTTCATTATCCTGGCTGTCGGAACCATTTGTTTTATCACTATCACTGCTATCACTATCACTCGATTGTGACAATTCGCCATCTTCAATGTCCTCGCGTCGACATCTCTTTGACTTCTTACGTTCACCATTGCTGTCACTATCGCTTTGCGACTCATTGGAATTATAGTGCTTTGTTCGTTTGACGCGTTTTGCATGCTTACGACGCTTTTTCGATTTGTGATGCGATTTGTGCGATTTTGAATCCTTTTTCTTCCTCTTCTTTGATTTAGTTCTACTTTCCAGTTGACGCCGTTTGACTTTATCTCTTAGACGTTTTATCTGCTTGAGCATATCTTTGTCGGTAATTACGCCGCCATACTCATCGAATTCCACTTCCTCAATATCGTCGTCAGCATCATTATCACCGGCACCAACACCGCCATCATTGTCGTTATCGTTGGTTTCGTGCCTTTTGTCACCACATTTATTATCCTGCAACCAGGGAAAAGAAATCCGCGTTTTTATCGCACATTCACCGCTATACTCTTACCTAATGCATTGTTACGCATTCGGTCTATGTTAAGTGCTGAAAAACTTCTTAAAAGTGTACTATTTACGTATTGATCGAGTTGGCCATCTTTTGACTAGACAAAATTAAAGATTTTCAAATTAGTTTCCATATTAAGCAAACATTAATTCAACCATTGCGGTAGTATCACACAAACCTGTACTTGCGCTTGGGAATGAAACTCAAACGAATTCTTTGCTTGATTGTAACTGTAATAATAACCCGTATTGCCGTCATAGTAGAGACCATATTCCTAAGAAAAAATTAAAAAAGAAAATTATTGATATAATACATTGAAAATGCAAATAAAATACAGCTACTGTACACATACATATAGTTAACAGAATGAAAATTACAATTTATCACGTCCTAGCGTCAACATCATCTGTATTAAAACCCACATTTTTTTTTAATTAATCCAGTATAAATTGTTGCACTTCAAAACATTCACGCAAAAAGCATTTGGCAAAAACAAAACAGCTTTCATTCTAACGATTACAAATTCATTTGCTGTAATAACGCCCAGCTCAGACAACCGATCGATCGATTATATTACGAATATGTTTTTGTTTGAGTTTAATTTTGAAAATACTTTTAACAGTTCATAATTTTAAATTAAGATAAGCAAATTGGTTTATTTGAAAAGTTATAAGTCGCATATACGTCATTTTTATTAAGTTATACATAATGTGTGCACAGTGCTTAGCAGATAATTACCGCGTTATAATAGTAGCCTGTTTTCGGGTCATAATATAAGCCCGATGTGGGTTCATACACAAAGTTGCTGATATTTTGCGCCTGTTCAGCTGCTTGACGCATTTCATCAACAAAGCTAAAAGCTGTGCTAGCAGAGACTGCAAATTAAAAACAAATAAAATAAACACAAAATTTATTATTATATTTTTCAAGCAAGCATGTAATAAAAATTAGCTGGTGAGAGTAACGACTTGTTAGTCATATAACAAAGAACATCTTACAAGACTGAAAAAAGTGAACTAACAAGAAAAAAATTACAACTGCAAAGTAAGGAAGCTAACAAAAAAAAAAGAGAAAACAAATTTATAGTCTTTGAGCAAGTAACTTATCTTTATCAAATCTTGAAACAAAACGTGCATTACACGATTAGTGAAATACATTCCCGTGTGAAGTGCGCGTGTTGCTGTGAAACCCTTGTCTGAACACTGATGGTTTTACATTAAGTACCAGAGATTTAACGTATAATTTTAATTTGATTTTACAATTTAGTTATCACATTTTGTTCCAGGCGACATAATTTTTAATAGCGTTATTAGCAACAAAAACAACAACATCATTGTTAATCTTATTTAATGATAGCACACAAATACTTAACAATTGTCGATACGCATGTCATAATTGTTGAAATTTAACCTTTTTTTGTATAATATTTAGTTTCTGCTAACCGTTAGCAAAATACATATGGGGTAAAATATTAATACAAAAACAAAAAACACTGCGGAAATATTCGACAATAAAGCGAAAAGGTATTTTTCTTATCGGGGGAAATAATTTGTTCGTTAGAATTACGACTTAGAATCCACTTGACGTACAGGTTTTATGTCTATGAATCAGTTGCAGTTGTGTGACAAGAGCGATCGGTTCAGTTTGACAGCAGAAATAAGCGGAAAAATGGTTGATATTGAGTTAAAAGATTTCATGAAGGAATTTCTGCTAAGCGATTCGCAACTGCAGGAGGTGTATAAGCGCTTTTGCAATGAGATAAGCAAAGGTTTGGCAAAAGACACACACGAGCAAGCAAACACAAAATGTTTTCCAACGTATGTTCATGAATTGCCCACTGGAATGGAGATTGGCAAGTATTTGGCACTGGATTTAGGTGGTACTAATTTTCGCGTATTGCTAGTCACATTGAAAGGACACAATGATGCAAACGTTGAATCAAAAATCTGCGTAATACCGAAGGATATTATGCTCGGACCTGGCATTGAACTATTTGATCACATTGCCGAATGTCTTGCTGAGTTTGTGGAAGAGCAAGGTGTACGTGAAGCGCGTTTGCCGCTTGGTTTTACGTTTTCCTTTCCGTGTGCACAACTGGGTCTAACGAAAGCCGTGCTGGCGCGTTGGACAAAAGGTTTTCAGTGTGACGGCGTCGAACAGGAGGATGTCGGACGTCTGCTGCACGAGGCTATTGAGCGACGTAACGATTTGGAAATCGATGTCGTTGCTATACTCAATGACACAACAGGTACGCTCATGTCTTGTGCACATCGGAATGCGGAGTGTCGCGTTGGCGTCATCATTGGCACGGGCTGCAATGCTTGCTATGTGGAACGTGTTGAGAGTGCTGAGCTACTTGAGGATGAGGTTAAACGCAAGCATGACAATGTTATTGTAAACACTGAATGGGGCGCGTTTGGCGAAAGCGGCCAGTTGGAGTTTATACGCACCAGCTACGATCGCGTAGTGGACAGCACAGCATTGAATCCGAATAAGCAAATCTTTGAGAAGCTGATCTCAGGCATGTACTTGGGACGCTTGGTACGCCTGGTGTTGATTAAAGCATTGGAACGCGATATGATCTTTAAGCTAAACTCGAATCGTGCAGCCTTAATTACTTTATTAAACGACAATATGGACTGTTTTGAGACAAAATTCATCTCAGATATCGAATCGGACAATTTTCCGGAATTTGCCAATACTAGAAGAATATTGAGTGATCTGCTTCAAGTGGGAAGAGTGTCTGTTGAGGACTGTCAAAAATTACGTTTCATTTGTGAATGCATTGCAAAACGTGCCGCAATTTTAGTTTCAATCGCCATAAGCGGCCTCGTCAATCGCGTCAACGAGAGTAAGGTCGTTGTGGGTGTGGATGGTTCTGTTTATAGATTCCATCCGAAATTTGACGCTTACATGCGTGAAACAATGCGTAAATTTGTGCGCACCAATATCCAATTTGATATTATGCTCTCCGAGGATGGCTCCGGACGTGGTGCTGCATTGGTCGCAGCAGTAGCGAGCAACGCCAATAAATGATTTAAATAGAAGTTCAATTCACAAGTTCACTCATAATTATAGTATTGTTTTGAATAAATAATGATAAAAGACATACTCTCTTCATCGTTTTTCTTATCATCTTTAGAGTTATCGATGCTTTCCTTTTCCACACTCAATGACTTCGCCGGCTGGTCAGGTGACATTGCTGTTGGCTTGAAGTCGGACTCGTTCGGTCGTTCAGTCTTAGCCTCCTAAAATATTACAACTAAAAAGTGCCGCAATACAAATATTTTTAAACAACATTTACTTACTAATTCCTTTATGGTTTGTCGGCATTTTGTTAGTTTCTTTTTTGATTTTTTAATGTATTCATGGAGTTTTTCCACATATTCGATTATTTGCTTTTGATCAAGTTTGCGTACATCCTCCATGGTCTTAAGCTCTAGCCTATCAGATGATACATCATCTTCACTAAGTAACTTGGTTTCCGACTCAGAAGCACTCATTTTTAAAGTAGTTTTCTGTTCTTGTTGACTTTTGATTCAATGAAATGAATGAATATAAATGTCATACATGCACGCGTTCAACCTCGCATTCACAGCTGGCTTTCGACTAGAAGAAAATTTATTTATGTAGTTTGTTTTGACTCAAAGTTGTCTGACATGAACTAAAAAAAAATCATATAATTAATTTATATTTCACAAATATTCAATAATATCACGTGTGATTTTAAAAAATTTTGTGATTTTGGCTGACTCCATAAACGCAGTTTGCAGGGCAACACTGATTTATCACAAATAGCAATTGAGAAGTATTGTGATAAGTGTTTTATGTTCATTGCACTTTTTTAAGAAATCCAAATCTTCTCAGCTGGTAACAGATTTGTTAGAGATTTAGAAAGAAATAAAGCATATAAGATGAAAGCTGCAGCCAAATGGATGGCTAATCTGTACTGTGAAACTGTGAATACGTCATTCGGATTCTGAAACTTGTCTTCTAGTCGCGATTTTACCATGTACCAGCCTATTAGGCCTATCAGTGTTCCGAGTAACACCACTTATTTTTCCAGTTTTGCACCAAAATAACCGCTTTTCTAAAAATATGCTGCCGGTATTAAAAATCAAATGTCAATTGCGCGTCCCCACATGCAATGAACATGCAACTGATATGTACCCAGAACAAGATCCCACTACATCCAAGGCACCATAGACCCACAGTTCGGCTCCTATTTGTACCACCATTTGTTACAGATGTAGTATACTAAAACAAATTTGTATTAATTGACAATCTCACCCTTATCACATTGGTTCTAGATACGTTGCCCCACGGTCTAACCAAGCTCTTCCACAACTTCAAGGAATCCGCAATTCGGAAATGTCGGCGAAAATTTATTATGCCTTTTGTTTGGCCTCCAATTCGGTATTGGCTGGTCCTATTCAATCAGTCGTTATTTTGCTTTAAATGTGCTCAATAACAATCAATCTTATACCGCAGCAACTTGCAGCAAGGAACAACAAATTGACTGGTACAATCCAGTGATGAGCAATTTTTCCAAGACCTGTGACTTTTCCCCAGCTACAAATCACAGAAATATCTTGAAAACACTCAACGTTTCTTAGCTGTGACTCAATCTTGTGAGGAAAATGGCCAACTTGCGCTGGCACTGATATAATGTTGAAATTGTATTAATTAAGCATAAAATAAATGATTCGAAGCCAAATTTCTCATTTTTTCTGACTTTTTACCAACACTAGCACGTTTTGTTTTCAGGAGTTGACAACTTTGTTCGACTTTCGGAAGAGCAATTTCAGAGAGTATTAATATTAACTCTCTTAATAATAATACTCTCTGCATCTGCCAAGCGACGGACAAAAAAAAAATAAACTTGTGAAAGAAGAGAAGCATACAAAAGCCGGGGTCGCCAAATGGCCCAAATGCAAGTAAACAGAACCGTTAAGGGTTCAACAGCTTAAGCCGTGTCAAACACCACAAAATCTACTAGTGTTGTTGTATACAAACAATAGAGCTGCCAAATCTGCTTGATCACAACAATTCTATATTCAATCGCTCAAATATGAAAAATGACTTTTTACGCTAAATTAATTGTGAAATCTATTTAGTGATCGAACTAAGTAATTTTTATGAGTACAAAAACGATTACTTTTGTAGCTGAGTTGAACACTGACGGAACGTTCTTTTTTGCAAGTTTTTAATGCTGCCCTGCTCACACTTGTTTTGTTTTTATTTTTGATTACTTGTTTATTGTTGGCCAACGGTACGTCTTATCAGTTCTTCCAAAGTTTTTAAAAGTGCTTCAATCTACCGGAGTTAATATTTAACTGAACACTGCCTATTACAGTCTAAGACAACATGCGAAACACTGGGTCAGTGAATAAAAATCTTATGAGAGTATAACATTTTTAAAATTAGTGAATTCCCTTAGCAAATTGAAGGGGAAGACAATATTTATTACGGGCGCCTCGCGCGGCATAGGAAAAGCGATAGCTTTAAAAGCAGCAAAAGATGGTGCAAATATCGTAATTGCCGCTAAGACGTCGGAGCCTCATCCAAAATTGCCTGGCACAATATACACCGCAGCCGAAGAAAGTAAGTGGAATTTGTTCCCTGTGACTTGTTTGAAGTGCAAAGTTTAACTTTTGATGATTAGATTTGCTATTGGTTCTAATCTGGATTGCATTTTGTTGATTTTGTAGTTGAAAAAGCTGGCGGCAAAGCATTAGCATGCATTGTGGATGTACGTGATGAGGCACAAGTGAGGCGGGCAGTCGAGGAAGCAGTCGCCAAATTTGGTGGCATCGATGTTGTTATCAATAATGCTAGCGCCATTTCACTAACACCTACATTAGAGACTGAAATGAAGCGTTATGATCTGATGCAAAACATTAACACGCGCGGCACATTCCTGGTGTAGGTACACAGAAACTCACGAAACCAGTCACATGATACCAAGTTTCTATATTTACATGTTTCTTGCAGTTCCAAAGTATGTTTGCCTTATTTACTGAAAAGCGACAATCCACATATTTTGAACTTGTCGCCTCCGTTGAATTTGGCACCTCACTGGTTTGCCAATCATACGGCATATACCATCGCAAAATATGGCATGTCAATGTGTGTTTTGGGTATGGCCGAAGAATTCAGGGATCGAAACGTTGCCGTCAATGCGCTATGGCCCCGTACCGCAATACATACAGCAGCAATTGAAATGTTGTCGGGCGCAGAATCAGCAAAGTATGCACGCAAACCGGATATAATGGCGGATGCCGCCTACACGATTATTTGCCGCGATTCGAGAAGTTACACAGGCAACTTTTTCATTGATGAGGAGATATTACGTGATGTGGGTGTTCAGAATTTTGAAAAGTATGCTTGCGATCCAACAAATATTCACAATCTGTCAGTTGATCTTTTCCTTGACGAGGCCCGGTCAAAGTTGTAAAAGCATTGGGTCTAGTTTTAAACTTAAGTGCAAATGGTTAATGGATGTCAATAAATAATTGTTATCTGTAATAAATACTTTAAAAACTGTTACTACGAATGGTCACCGAGGTGGTGTCAAAAAACCGTAAAAAATGGGTCACGTAATTTGGGTACGTTCCCTACGGGGGACCGCCACTGTGACTGCCGAAAAAATGTGCCATATTTGTGAATTTTTCTGTTGTTGTCATGACTTATTATGTTTACATTCAAGATATTTGACACAAATTTTCATTAAAAATTTTGAGTAGTTCCAAAGATACGAGCGTTCTCGTAAAACCTTAAAAAAACACCTCCATGGTCTCATCGAAAGCTGGGGTAAGTATCAACCGCTTTAAATTAAATTAATTTTTTTTTGGATCGCATAAACCGTGGCTATCGTTAAACGTAGCGGTTTTTAGAAATTCCAATTGAAATTTGTTTCTTTTTGTTGCTTTAAATTGCCTAAAAAATAGTTTAAATCAAAATTTACCGAAACTAATTTCATGAAGGTCGGTTAATAATTGCGTGGAGTTTTGAGACCGTTTTTGGCACTTTGAAATCAAGTTAACTTCCTCTCTCTAAAATGGCTATTACCCAGTCAATTTTCGGAAAGCTGATCTGAAATTTTTTGTACCCTTTTTTGAATATATATTGTTAATTTTAAGACCAGGAAAACTAAATATCTCTGAAATTCCTTGTATATATCATCTATAAACATAATCATCTCTCAAATGTCCTCGAACAAATAACGAGGAATTTATTTTAATCGTCTACAAAGCGAGTTTGTTTGTGAATTGCGGAAATAAAAAAAACTAGGGTTCTTATTACTTTCAAATGGCTGCATGAATTTGTATTAAGCTTGTCATACTCCAGACTTAACTTTATAAACTGCCTAATCACAATAAAACCAATTTGCCAACACTCGAACATATGATTGGCTAGCCCTGAACAGTGCTGCCAGTTATTCTAAAGCAAAAGTGACTGTATTCCACCAAGTCATATGTAAAACTGGCTGTTGTAAAAAGTCAAAATAGCGGAAATCCAACCATATATTTATTGAGTTGTGATTAATAAGAATATGTTTATTTTCGATTTTAGCACATGCTGCTAATTGAACTTGCCAAATTCAACATACCGAACCCTACACATATGTTACTCAGTTCTCACAAATCAGTGATCCCTACGTAATGCCGTTTTAAGCTTAAAATGCTGATATGACAAAAAAGTTGTAAATTATCGCAGAACTTGAGATTAGTGTTCAATTAGTGACAGGTCGTGCTCGCAAGCCAATATATCCAAATGGTTAGTTAGCTAAGCGGCGGGACGAAACACCGATCCAATTTGGCTTGATGCCAATTTAGACCATTTAAATGGTCCTCAGCCATTATTCGAAATAGAACTAACAGAAAGACTCTTAGAAATCGACAAAATTTTAGCTGTCGGTAGGGAGACATCTTTATTGGCTTCGAGTCTGAAAAATGCCGAAGTGGGCAGCGTTGCCAAAAAACTGGCCAGCTTGGCATCACTGCCCTGAAATGTAATTTCTTAAAAAAAAAAACAGAAAACGCGCGCGTTGTCTTTAAAAATGGGGAGCAGAGTAGTTTTGTTCTTATTTTTATCACTTTTTATGAAAAACAGCTTTTTAGATGGAGCAAAGTTAAACTATCCTCGTGTTTTGCTCCCAATATTTCAGGAGAAATCCATAAATTTTACATTGGAGGTGGTTGAGCACAACTGCTTTAAATGGTATAGTGTATTTTACCGGCCGCATGTCTAACCTAGAAATGTCAACTAATGCCTTTTCTTCTCCATGTAGGACATCATCTAGACAGGACTTAATTTCTATTACACCTTTATATGGAGACATAAGTAATGAGTGTTCCTATCAGGCCACTGTAACCGTGCATACACGGGAACGCATTCGCAACTCGGTGATTGTATTCGCCGAGGAGATCTCTACAGGCGAGACATTGCGATGTGACGTTATTGTGGATGTCATCGAACGGCTAAACGTGCGCACAACTACTCGTCAGTTGTATTTGGAGGAGGCGCCAGAAAAATTTGAATTAGAAGCCTACGATTCACAAAGAAATTTGTTTACCACACTGGAAGGCATTGAATTTAACTGGGTAATAGAAGCACCAAATCAAAGCAGTAGTAAGATAACTCCTGCGCTGAGATTTCTGTCATTCAGCGATAGTCCGTATCATGATGTTCCCGAAGATTTGGAGAGATTTGAAGCACTTGGTTTGAAGGGATATAAAGTGTTGTTGGAAGGCATCAATACCGGCACTTCAAAGGTTACAGTCAGTATGCCTCATCCAGAATATAATAACGTGGTGCCTATTGAAGTGTATATCAGTGTGCTTGCAAATTTGATAATCGAACCATCAGAAGTGCACATTTTAGCCGGAGATACAATTGATTTCCGCGTTCTGCAGCTGAAAATGGGTAAATTACAAGAGATCTCGCTAAATAACCAGTACTTTTTTGAAGTGGAGGACTCGAACATTGCTACTGTATCAGGAAGCAGTGCAAAAGGATTACGTCTAGGACGCACATCGATTGTGCTTAAAGATCGAAATGTTGCCGAAGACAGCGATAATGGCATTGACAAGCCGAAAGGACTAAGCGCACAATTGACTGTAACGGAGCCTGAAAAGCTTGGCGTCAGTTTACTACCACATAACAGTTGGTTGACAGTCGAAGGCGAAAAACACGAGATTGCCTTCGATTTGTATACACGGTAAGTAAAATAATGGCATTGCTGCTGCAGAAGAATATTCTCATTTATTTTATTTTCTATAAATTTAAGAGATGAACAAAAAATAACACTTGGAACAAAGTATCCAATTAGCTCTGAGTTGGATGAAACGTTATTCAATGTCATAAAAAAAACACAAAATGGAAGTCGCGTTTATGGTGAAACTAAGAGGGAAGGTACAACACAGGTTTATGGCCAATATAAAGATGTAAGTGACATGATTTATGTAAACTACAGACGATTTAAATTTAAAATTTTAAAATTCTTCAGCTTTCTGTCCAAGCGGAACTACAAATTTTCGGTAAACTAGCGCTTACGCCTCCCAAGGTCATTTTACCATTTGATCCAAATATTATAAAAACACAAAAGATACAATTTCGTGCAACTGGTGGTGATGGTAACTACGTTTGGTATTCGGCACAGCCACGTTTGCTGCAGATCAATGGACAAGGCTTAGCCAGTACAACAATACGCGACAGTAGTCAAAAACACAGCGTTTCGTCGGACGTTTATGAAGCTGGCACTTTGCTGTCGGCACACACTAATGTTAAAGTTGCGCTACAGAAAAATCTAAAAATTGTGCGACAAGCTGACATATATTTCTTGCCACCAGAACGACTCGAAATTAAGCGTTACAACTTTGAGACAGCGCTCAACGAGTATGTGAGAGTGCATGTGGCTATCTATGCTTTTGTAAATAACACATATGTGCCGTACACAAAATGCGAAAATCTTATTTTCGATTTGGAATTTGCTAATCAAATATTTCAATTGGACAATAACGCACCGAGTACAGTAATGGCGCCGGAATCCTGTCATGTGCTTCAATTGCGTAGCACAGCCTTGGGTACAACTTCATTGCGCATATCATATCAATTTCAAGGTAAAGTGCTGCAGGATGTCATAAATTTGCACGTATTTGAGCCTTTAAGTGTGGTAAATCCGTTGGAAAATGAAATTGTTTTACCAATCGGTGCATCGCGAAATATTATTTATGCACATGGACCACAGCGTATTTATACTCTTGAAGCGGAACTAACTAAGACAAGTAACTACAATGCAAAGTTTTTGACCATATCAGAAATTGAGTCGGATACACAACATTCGATTACGGCGTACACCGTGTTGTGCCGCGGTCTGGGCGACACAACCTTTACGTACACTGTCTATAACGCTCTTGCAGCGAAAAATGTAGAAGCATATAAATCAGAGATAAAGACAACAGTGCGCTGTGTGCGGCCACGTTTTCTTAAATTGTATGCAACGCAAGAACTGCGCAAGTCTTGTCCGATGGAAATGCGGTCATCGTTGCTACATCTAAAGGATAGCGAAGGCAAATTTGAAATTGAAATTGAAGTGCAGGATGTAAACAATCGCAAACTCATGAATATTTCATCACTTTCGATCGATTGGGACTTTGCGGCGGGGGATGAACGTTACCATAGTGACAGCATACCACATTTGCTTCAATCAGAGATAGAACTTTTGCATGGAGTTCGTTTGCCTGCCAGGGATGTGCTTACTACAACGCTTAAAGACGTAGAGCCCAATTTCCGTATCAAGGGCACAGTTGCACGTTACAATGACAAAGTGCTGGCCGAAAATGATGTTATTGCCGAACGACCACCATTCTTCATAAAAAACGTATGTAACAGCATTCAATTAAATTGAAATTGTAATATTAATTTTTCATTATTTGCAGATAAAAACTGGCGAATTAACAAAACCAATTATCGAGAATGAAATTCGCTTCCTGGCTGTGAATAGCACTTTGTTGCCGTTTGATCATTACAGCATATTTATGTCCAGATCACATCGTGAGCGAATACCAATTGCACAGGGGAGTGGTTTCTATGACTACACGCTGTCGGAGCCGGGCATCGTTCAGGTGGATTACGATGCCAATGAGCGTATTTTGAATCTAACACCATTGCGTTTAGGTCATATACGCATTCAGCTTAATGATCTCTGTTTGACAAACGAGCCCACTTATCTGTCCGTTTCCGTGGTGGGTATTGCAAGTATTCATGCCGTGGCGCAGGATCGCATTGAACGCTCAAAATCAATTGAAGCGATAGTTAAACTTTACGATTCTAATGGTAACTTGCTGCAAATCGATGCAGACCAAATAAAAATCTATGAACTCACAGAGGTCGTATTCGATACTGATGTATTAAGTGTTAAGCTTGGCGACCAACATGACTTAAGCGTTGGTGAAATAAGGTATTTCTTGAAATTTTTTTATGTGACCATTAACTATATTTTAATTTTATTCCAGATATATTATCACCGGTAATAATGTTGGCGAAACCAAAATTGTCTTTAAATCAGGTCAAGACGATAAGCAAATAACAAGCGAACCGCTTATAATACAAGTACGTTATTTTAGTTTTTGTTTATATACTGTTTTCTAAATATAAATGAATTTTAGGTCTTTGCGCCAATACGTCTATTTCCACGGAATTCAACGCTTGTTGTCGGTTCAAGTATTCAAATTTATTATCAAGGCGGTCCACAACCGAATGTCAATATTGTCTATCATGTGCATAGTCAAAAAGTTGCATGTAAGTATTGTGCAAAGCGGAAATCACGTGTGTAACTCATAAAAATTTGTATTTGTTCTCTTTAGCAATGGATTCGGCAATTGCAACCGCACTTAAATTGGGCAATACAAAAATTACCGGAGAGTGTATAGTGAAGAATCCAATTAGTGGAAAAGAGGAAGTCATATCTGAGGATACAATTGAGTTATATGTTGTGCCGCTAACCAGCATCAAAATACGCACACCTCTAACTCGCATACGCAGTGGCGCGGTAATGCCCGCTACCATTTGGGGGCAACCAGATCTTTCGCCCATGGTATTGGGAACATTGGAGAATATGCAAATCAGTTGGACGACCAATCAATCGGACGTTATTGAAATATATAATGTTTTTTCGATTGCTGGTGCGTAAATTATTTAGTATCTTTATTGAAAAACGAACTTTAGATACAATGTTGAGAGCCAAAGTCATGCACAACATTCGCAAAACGTTCGTATAAAAAATTTACGTTCTCCGATGAGCTTGTCTGGTTGAATCTCATTTCAGGAACAGATACGGAACTGACATGCATTTAAATATTTTTGTACCGTTATAAATAACTTGCTAATTACTTGTGTATATATATTTTTCGTATTAATCACAGGAATTGAATATCGCTCCACGGATTTAATATCAGTGCGCGTTCGTGCTGTGAATCCCGGCCGTGCCACTTTGCACGTTGTTGTGGGTTTAATTGATGGCATCAAATTGACAGCAATTGTGGAAGTAATCGGTAAATAATTTCACTTTTATAAATTGAATTTAAAAGTAATAGACTTTTATTTTGTGTTAAAGTTTTTAAAACACTTGAATTGTCTGCACCGAAACACATACACACCGACTGGATATTAGCGGCGCCGCGCAGTTCACTTCAGCTGAAGTGTAATTTGGACCGTGTATTGTATCTGCTGGATAAAAACAGCAGCGGCATTGTTAGTGTTTCGCCGGATGGTTTGGTTCGCACAAAGGACCAATTGGGTCGTGATCTGATAATTGTAAGCCGCTTAGTTTAAATTGAATTTAGTATTTACTGAATACATACATGAATGACTGAAAAAACTATTGTTCTGCAGGCAAAAACCGTTGAACAAACACTACCCATTGGCATCGAAGTGAAAAATGTGCAATACATTTTAATTTCATTGGTGCCAACTGTTAAACTTAAGCAACTAGAGGAGAAAATACCGAGGGGCATGAACTTTGTATTGAAAGTTTCACTGCACGATAATCTAGGCAATGAGTTTTCACATAATATTGAGGATGTTAATGGTCTCAAATATGAATTGTCAACAAAAGATGTTGTGGATGTACAAATTGGCAATAATCTGACCGTTGCGGTAAGTAGGCTACTTATAATATAGTATAATATATATATTTTTTGTATTTAATGTTTTCTGCTTGTAATGTTTTTTTTTTTATTCTTCGAAGCTTTGCTGTTTCATGTGTCACAAACATACATAAAGAAGATTTCGGCTGGCTAAGTTTTGTGTTGCGCATAATCTCATTTAGTTTGCTTCCTTTCGTTGCTTCGTGAAACCCAAGCAACTTGTGTACTACTTTTTTTGTTTTTCTTTTTGGCCAAAGTACAAAGTTGTATCAACTTGCTGGCATTGCTAATGCGTGCCTACAGTTGAATCGTTGCCTTCGCACTATATGCGCCTAGTAAGAGCTAACTAACTAAGCCAACCCACATGTAACAAAAGTTACGTTGAATTTGTCAGGTTTTCTTTTTGTTATTTGTTTTTTTTTTTATTTGTTTTTTTTTTTTATTTGTTTTTTTTTTTTTATTTTTTTTGTTAACTTATCTTAAGCTTTTTTTGGTCACCTAGTCGAATCATTGCCCCAAACATTATGCTTACCTACAATTTTATTTACCACGTTGAGTAACAATTTTCTGTGATTTTTTCCGCATCTTTTTTTTTATTTTTTGCAATTTAAACATTTTTTTCCATGCGTTTCTGTCTGAGTGAGCGTTTGGTTAGTTCGTTTTGGTCGTTTGGTGGCTCGCCAAGCATCGTGCGCACGTTGATGGCTTGCGTCTGTTGCTGCTGCTGCTACAGATTTTGCTTCTAGTGTTGCTTATTGTTGGTGCAGAATAAAAATACGCTGCGGCATACTTTGTAGCACTTTTTGCTTTTGCTTTGTATGCACTTCAACGATGTAGCAGCTACTTTTCTCTCCTTTTCCCTTCCAACTCATTGCTAACGGCGACTGCTTACAGTGTCCGAACCCGATGAAAGAAGATCCTGTTGGCTGTGGTCGCAAACAAACCGCAAAACTCTTAGGCAGAGTGAACACAGAGTACCACGAAGGAAGCATTTTTTTGTGTCTATGCTCGTTTTTTATATGTTTTATTTAATATTTAAGTTGATATTTTTTTCACTTACTCTTATGCTTGCCTTAAACTTTTCTTCGTTTTTTCCATTACAGTTAAATCTGCCCCGTGAAACGAGCAACATGATTGCAATAAGTTTAAAGGACACCACCGGAGTTAAACATGCTGAGGATTACATCAAACTGTCAGTCGCAGAGTCACAATATATTTTCCCAACTAAGGTGAGTGGCAAACAGAACTCGTCAGGCCCATCAGATAGTCAGGTGCTGGAAAGCAGTCAGTCACACGGCAAGTGTTGCAGCCAGAGAAGGAATGCATTGTCTGTGTTACTTTATTATTTTTCTTATTTTTTACGGCTAAGGCTTTGTAGAGTGGTTGCTTATGGTTGCATGTTTTGTATGTATTTATGTATGTGTATATATATACATACATACATACATAAATATGTGGGAGTCAAAACGAACGGTTAACATCAAGTACATCATACGTTTTATGTTTTCTTGTTACTCTTGATTGTATATATATATATATATACATAAGTATTTGTGTGTGTGTGTACTTGAAATGTTTTCTTTTTTTTCCTTGGTTATTATTTCGAATTCATTTTGATAAATCCTCGGTTTGTGTTCCTACTTTAGTAGCTATTCTGCTCGTTCATTTAATATGCTTTGATAGAATTTATTGACGCACGTGTACGTTTGAGTTTAAGTTTATGTTGGCCATGTATTACAACATTATTAATTCTTAAGCCCTACAAAAGAAAATTGAAAAATTTGTGGAGAGGTAACGATTTTCAAAACGTGGTTCTTTTTAATCATAATAATATTTAAGTACTCTGTTTTGATTTTATTTTTAACTAATAATTTTACATTTCTTCTTTTTTCCTCTTTATAATTCAAATAATTTGCGCATTTCTTTTTGGCTACTTCATATACCAATGTACATTTCTGTGGCACAAATCTTCCTCTTTGCCATAAAACGGATTTATCAATGCAAACGCATTTCAACCGGATATGTCAACCGCAACTTCAATTGGTGATGCTATTTTGATGCTGATTTTGTCACTTGCCAACATTCACGGCATTGTTTGTGCGGTACGGTCGCTCCTGCTTTTTATTCTTGTTCGTACTCGCACACCGATGGTGTTGGTGCTTTGGTGCTCTTCTATTTGTTGCTTGGGTGCTGGTAATGACATGCACTTTCGACCTCAAATGCATACCGTTTTACCACAGACGATTTTCTCTGTTGGTGACATTATCTGCTTCGATTCACCGCTAACATTGTCATCGATTTGGACGAGCTCCAATGAGCAAATCGTATCGATAGATAGACATACAGGTGAGTAATTTTCATTTAAAATTTAATTGATTTATGTATGAGTTTCAAAAAAGTATATATAAAACCATCAAAAAATATCGTAAATTTATCTAATATCACTTAAATTTATGTTATACACAAGTGCACGTTTGCAATGTTTGTTTTGGTTTTGTTTACGTTCTAGGTAATTAGATAGAATCGTAATTGTTATTCAGAAAAAATTATATTACGATAGACAGCTGCTTTGCATAAATTACCTGTTTCAAGGTTTCTTTTTTTTATTTTTATTGCTGTTTTTATACTCTTGCAAAAAGAGTATATTAACTTTGTCATGAAGTTTGCAACGTAGAGAAGGAGAAGTCTCCGACTATATAAAGTTTATACGATATACTCTTGACCAGCACGACGAGACGAGTTCAAAAAGCCATGTCCGTCTGTCTGTTTCGGTGCAGACTCCTCCTAGAGTTTTGAATATATTGAAAACATTTAAACGCAGAAGTTCTTCAGATATGTCCAGTCATTGTATATCTCAGAATTATTTCAATCGGACCACTATAGCATCTAGCTTCCATAAAAAATTAAGTTTTTGTTCGAACAACCTATTTGTTCTTGAATTAGTCGGTTAGACGACGATGCTCAAACCTGATTTACTCTTGCGTCGTTGGAAGGGTTTGCATTTTGAAGATTGAATAGTATAAACAAAATTCTATGAAATTTATTTACGGTGGGTTTACCGTTGTTAAGCGTTCAAAAATGTATTAAATAACCGTCATATTCAATTACTCCTGCGCGGCAGTTATCGATAGTGTATAACTATTATAGTTTGGTGGTGGGTGTGGCTGTACGGAGGCGACGAAAACGGACAAACAAAAAATGTATTCCTGCGTGGCAGATTAAGATAAGTTGGGTTAATTATGTGCTCAAAAGTATTTTCATTTTAAATCATTGATTGTGGTAAATAAATGTATAAATACCGTTTTAATCTCTATCTGTAGAATGACCATCATTCTGCGACTTTGCCTCGATTTTGCCATCAATTACATACATACATTTGTATTTATTGCATATTCTGTTGTTTTCAAAGTAAATTGCACAGTCGTTTGAGAAAGAGAACTCACACTTCATAATATCGTCACTCATCGTCGTAAGAGGTAATAAATTCGCCAAAATGTAATGGATACTTAAATTACTTAAAATACTAAGAACTAATACATGAATATATTTTGCAAAATTACTTGGGGTTGTGCAAATTGCCACATTAGTGTTTTCTGTAATCATTGAACTATTTCCTTTAAAATAAAAAAAGTGTCAACCGCGCAGGAGTAATTAAATTTTACGGTTTTTTTGCAACCCTCCCAGATTAGCAGATTAGTGAAATGGAGACTTGTGAGCATGTATCGATTTTTATACAAAACCAATCGTCTGCTTTACATCTTAGACTTGGGGAATCCACTTTACAGGTTGTAAGATAACCCCCATAAACTAATCTGCCACGCAGCAGTAACTATAAAAACCCCGCTTGGGCTCCCCAACTATTATTAAACCTGGCATTGAAATAAAATAAAACTAAACTGAAATGGAATGAACTTAAAGTGGCAGCTAAGTCCCCACGTGAATAAATGTATATAGGTACATACATACATATACATGTATATATTTGTTGATTAAAGCAACAAATGAAACAATAAGTACAAAAACAACAACAATCGATGAAGATGATGATGATGACAACAACAGGAGCAGATTAATGCATTATTCATAAACACAAAAGAAAAACTCTTTTTCACTTCTACGATTTCACGTATTTTCGAATCTGTTCGATAACAAAAACATAACCCACGCATGCAAGCCAAGCACGCAATGCGAATATTTGGATTCAGATACAGACAATACTTATAAAGAAGAGCTAGAAATAAACACAAATGCTGTTGTACGATTAAAGGACTTTGTAAGTATTTTCTTACTTTGTCATGACTTTTTGTTTGTGTTGCACTCGAACATAAAGACTAAACCAAAAGCACTTGCGTCCCAAAAGAAAAGTATTGCAGTTCAATATTGAACCTCGTTTATATAAAAAAAAAGAAAACAAATAAATACATAATAAAAAAAAAAATACGAGTCGAGTTGAAGCTGTAAACGCTGATGGCGACAATGATTCTGGCGTCAAGACTGGCAACAGAATAACAGAAAATGACGTTGACTGCTACAAGCATTTGATGATGAAGTATGAAAATATTATAAAATACGCAAAAATAACCTATTCCGAATGAACACTCTCGCACACATATATACATATATGCTTATGTATGGATGTGTATACATTTTTGTACATGAAACCAAGTAAATAAAGATTTTGAGCGATGTGTATGATGACGAATATGTCTGCGCTTATTTCTGATTTACCCTTCATAGATATTATTATCAGCCCAAGAGAACCTTTATGCAGAGGAGTAATTTTTTTAAAGTCAATTTGCGAACCAACTTTTAAGGTCCTTAGTAAACAAAAACAAGATGGTTTTATCAAAAATTCAAATGACTATTTTGAGTTCAATGTGCCATAAAAAAATAGAAAACCTTTTTCTAGGGCGTCAATTGAAAACTGCTGCCATCGGCACATACTTATGATTTTAATTAAAATTTCAGGATATATGCCTAAGATATTAATTTATGACTTCCCACTTAAATAAATTAAAATGTTATCCGCTTTTCTTAAAAAAATCAGAAAAATGTGTTTTTTTCGTCGAATTAACCTTTTTTCAAATCAAGCCACAAAACTTGTATTTCAATTTGTAGAAATGTAGAAAGATAATAGAATTTTTATTTCATCATTCCCTTAAAATGTGGGTGCACGCAATAAATGAAAGTTTTTAAATAAATCCCTAAACAATTTGATTGACTTCTTTCTGATAACGCTGCATGCACAAAACAATTATTTTTGTTAAACACTTTCATGTCATCATGTTCATGAGCTTAAATTGCACAAAGCGTAGAATAAGTAAATTTCGATTAAATGTTATTGAATTGATTTGAGAATGTCTCAACCGTCCCAATTAAATGCGCACTCAGAATTGATTTAATCAAAAAAACAATAAAATTATGCAATGCCAAAGTAAACAGAGGAATTCGTTTGTCCGTCAAGCCCATGTTTTGTGTCAAGTGTAGCTAATTAAATCGTAAAATTGCGCGAATAAATAACTTAGGCATTTAGCAGCATCACATCGTCATAAATGTCTAAATAATTGATTTAATTCAGTCAACGACACGACATTGAGACAAAGGATTTACAGAGTCATCATCATCGTCAACATCGTCGTCATTGTCGTCAGCATCATCATTATCATCGTTGTTGCCAACATCACAGCGATTGAGTTGGCAGGAAGTAACCCTTAAGCGCTTGACATTTAAGCGTTTTTAAGTTCACAAATGTTAAATAGTCCTTGTAAATACATGTTTTATTGCTTTTATATTGTATGTATATATTTTTGTGTATATAATTTAAATTTACAAACAATCATTGGACAAAATTATCATGCTTAGCATGTTCACGGGTTTTCTGTGCGTTCTTATTGCGCGACATTTCATGTATTTTCTTTCTTTCATGCTAAGCCTTGTCAAGTGGGCTTTATTGTTTGTGCTTGCCTTTTAATATTTCAGAGCTTTAAGCTTTGTGATTTTCAAATTGTTATTTGAAGGACATATTTTGCTGCTAAGACACAGAAGATGAATGTCCTGCTTCTATTTATTGATTTTATGTTTTAAATTTATTTTGTTTAGAATTAAAAATTGTTGCATTCATAAATTAAATGATAAAATCTATTGAAGTACATCGAATATTACTGTTAGAAGTATTAATAAACAACTTAAATAAACTCAAAACTTGCTTACAAAGCCAAGTGTATTTGTTACTTTCCATGTTAGGTTAGTTTAACGAATGTCTTTGAGGCGATATTTGGCTTGGCAGGCAATTTGTGAATCAAAACCAAAACCCGAGTCAATTAATGCACAATCCAATCAGTGTAAGTTTATTGAACCTAGAGCAGAAAGCGCACATTCGAGCCTTAAGTAAAATGGCTGCCGATTTGGGTCATTCCAAAAATATGAGGCAATTTTTCACGCAATCGTTTTTTACTTTTTTTGTTTTTTGTTTTTTGTAGACTTCTCTTAGAAACTCCACTTAGAAAATCAAAGCCAAAACTCGTGCTGCCACTTGAATTGACGTTATGCCATTCATTTGGCTGCGCATATATATGTATATATAAATTTTTTTCAATTCACGATTTATTTCAGGCGTTGCTCGTGTGCATGGCAATCGATTCAGATTGGGCGAGAAAATTGTGGTTGCGCATGGCGATAAGACGGCGCGAGGCGGTTTCATCAGTTACGACGTTGAAGTACGCGAAGCTGATATGGTAAGTGAGGCTTAAAAAAAAAAAAATCCGATAAAAAAAATAGCTGTGATGACGACAAATTGCAATTTAACTTTTTGCATTGATTTGATTTCCGGATGTTGACCAATTTCTCATTTTTCTATTTTCATGCTTTGGCCAATTGACTGGTTAGATTCATTTTTTGAAGTCGTACGATATTTTCAGCGGCACCGAATATAGTGGCAATTTGGTTGTGCGCAATCATTTGCAAACCGATAAGTTTACAAATTTGGTAAGTTCCGCGTAATATTTCATTTATTTTTTCAGTTTAACTTTTGATTAATATTAAATGTTTTCATTGTATTTGTCTTTGCGCAGATTGCACAAAACGTTTCCAAATGTCGACATCAACTTGAACAGTTGCCCATGGAGTTATTCAATTGTCGTCTCTCTTCAAAGCAACCGCTTGGCAAACAATTGCTTGCACATTATCAGGTGACGCCAGTTTTTAAAGTGGCCAGTGGCAGTTATGCCTGTCAGATTGATTTGCTGACAAACTTCAATGAGGTGCTCGCTATTGTGCGTACTAATGATGTATATTTCGAATTGGAGGTAAGAATTGTAGTTGTAAAAAGTTCACAAAGAACATTTGATTTACTTAACTTTTATTGCAGGCAACACTGCTGGATGGGCTTAGCGATACGGTTTCATTGAAGTTTGTGCCGGGTGTCAAAGTAACGCCAACGTCGCTGCAATCAACGAATTCGAATGAGCAAGAATTGACTGTTAGTGGCTTGGACAAAGTGCTGCAAAAAGTCGAGGTAAGTTTGATAAATAAAATTATTATTTGATTTAACTTTTGCTTTATTCAATTCAATTGGTTGTGTAGTGAAGCATTTGAATGCTGTTTGTAAGAAGCACTTTAACTATTTGCCAAACTCTTGGTTTCGCGCTGCCAGTGGCTCATTCAATTCAATTGAAGTTTTTCATTTATATACATACATATATTTTTTTTTGCTGATTTTCAATTTGTTCATATTTACTGCACTTCACTCAATGGCATACAAAGTCCGAGTTGGGCTGAGAATTTATGCAGTGCATTGAAAAAGTGATGCCAAAGAAAAGAACTATAAAAGAAACGCTATAGAACGGAAAAGGAAAACTAGCACACTTGTGTACAGCGTTTTGAAAATCGGTTTTTAAACGAAACTTTTTGCTCGATCTCTACTGCTTTTTTTAACCTTCATTGAGTTGTGCTGCACTTTGGTGAAATGTTCGAAATTCTATGTCTTTATGGTACACACTTGGCGTTGTAGTTTTGTTTTTTTTATTCTTCATTTCTTTTCTCTAGCGACTGCAACTTTTTAAAGATTGATTGGTGCTATCGTTTGTTAAAGTTTTTCTTCTTGTTTTTCGTTTTATTATCTTAAAGTTATTTCCGACATTTCGTATTTCAAAATGCTGTGCGTCACCAAAATGCACCAAAGCGCATTTATTTGCTATTATTTATTCTACTTTTCTAACGTACACAGACACGCAGCAACAAATTTGCAATAAAAACTAATATAAAAAAACATTTTGCGCTAATAAAGTAGAGGAAATTGCTTTACAATGTACTATTGAGTACGCTGGCATACAAAAACAAGAAACACAAGTGGAAACTTATGTACGACAATGATGATGATGCTGCTGCTGCTGCTGCTGCTTGAAGTGTTTTAGTGTTGTCTAATGCAGTTTAGTGTATTGTTGTAGTGAAGTTACATCTTCATTTCTATTGCTCTAACTTACAGAATATTTTGTAGAAATGTTGGACATCGTCGTTGTCATCGTTGTCTCAAGTTATCCGAAACACCGATTTATTTGTATTTGGAAAATTGGTTTCAAACAAAACGAATGTATGAAGCAAACGAATAAAATGTAACGGGTGCGAATACAAATGAATAGAGTTGCACTTCCAAGTTACTTGTTCGCGTTGTTGCATTATTCGCTTTTGAGAGAGACTTATTTTCGTTTTATTTTGCTACATTTTGGTAGCTGCCAGTGTAAGCAATGTTCACTGAACATGCACGAAGTCAAAACTTCAAATAAACCAATATATTCAAACGTAATCGGTTTTTCAAGTTATTAAGTTATCGTTTCTTTTGGTATTTGGGAGAGTGAGCATTCGTATCATTCGTTCAGAAAGAGTACTGCCATTCGCTTTATTCTAATTGGTCAAAATATCAAATGTGGCACTTGTATTTGTAAGTGAGCAAGCAACTCGTTTGCTGTTTCAAATGCATTCGTGCTGGTCTCTAGTGTGTATGACGTGGCTCAGTTAAGGGTATCCATGAATTTTAAACCAAGTGCCTTATTTTTAGTAATTTTTTTTGTCTATTTTGCTTTTTCTTTCCCCCGTTTTAAAGTGCATGTAACCGCATCAGATGTAAGGAGTCGCATAATTTTGTATTACTTCAACTCGACTGCAATGTCAATGCTGCAGGCAGTCAAGCGAAGAGTGCCGTCATTGTTATTGTCTAGAGGAAATGTTGCTTCTAGCAAATTGTGTCGAGGTTTGAGCTTTTACATCTTCATTTCTATTGCTCTAACTTACAGAATATTTTGTAGAAATGTTGGACATCGTCGTTGTCATCGTTGTCGTTGTAGTTGTTTTTGCTTTTGCTGTCATTGTCGGCTAAATGTTAAAAAAATATATATAAAATGACAGCATTCTGGTTGACTTCCGTTTCCGGCTTGACTTATTTTGTCATTGTAAGTGGTGAACTAAGTTTTTGTTACTGTCTTCTTGCATTGTGTTCATCCTTTTGCGTAATTTTCATTGCTTTAAATAATATATTAGCCACATCTGGATAATTCTTATTAGAGTAAAGTACCTTAACCAAGGCAGTCATAATTTTTATAAAAAGTATTTTAAAATACGCGATAGCAAAAGTTGATTTTTTGTTTTGGCCGGCTGCCGACTTTATTTAACATTCATGTGATGAGTTATAAACAAATACATACAGCTGTGTTCATAAAAATAGTAGTGCCGTCGACTCATGCATATTATGCTGTTAAATTCAATGAAAATTCTAATTTATGGCCAAATCAAAATAAAAACAGTGATTTGTAACTATTTTCAAGTGTATTTACATTTTTATATGTTTTAAAGATTCATTTGTTTTCATTCAATAGCAGTTTAAAAAAAAAGTTCAAAAATTTTCCTGTTCAAAAAAATAGTAGTGATCAGTTGATTATATTAACAAAGAGACGAAGCTCAACAGAAACTAAAAGTTTTATGTTCAACGTGTTATTTTGGGTCTAATATTATGTAGTAAATCCTTTATTGTCTATAACTACTTTGCATCGGCGAGGCATAGAGTCAATAAGGTCTTGAAAACGTTTTAATGGAATTTGAGCCAATGCGTCCTTCACTACTTGTCAAAGCTGAGCTTTGCTCGAAGGATTTGCTGTTGCTGCAACTCGTTTCACATCCCCCCACAAGTTTTCTATGGGGTTTGGGTCCGGAGACTGAGCTGGCCATGACATTACTTCGATCCCTTCAGATACAAAGCACTCTTTAGCAAGTTTACTTGTGTGTTTTGGATCGTTGTCCTGTTGGAATGTCCATTTTAATGGCATATTCCAAGCGGCATATGGTGGCATAACATCGCTAAGTATGTTAACGTAGACAGTTTTGTCCATAATACCTTCGATCAAATGTATAGGGCCTACTCCATTATGGGAGAAACATGCCCATGCCATTATGCTCAGTCCACCGTCTTTAACCATCTTGGTAATATATTGTGGGTAATATTGTGTGTTTAGTGGACGACGAACATACTGTCTGGAACCTATTCTGAACCATTTTGCTCTTGTCTGTCCATAATATTTTGCGCCACTTCTTGGCAGGCCAAATCTAGTAGTCTGTTGTAAATTGTAATCACGCGTCGATGTGCTTCTTCTTTAAAAGGAGTAACTTTTTGGGACTTCTGGCGTTGAAATTAGCTTTAATAAGCCGTCTACGAACTGTCACATCACTGACCGACAGATTTAGGTAATTTTTTGTCACTTTTGAGGTTGCCAAAGGCTTTGACTAACTTTGTCACACAGTGCGCCTATCTCCTAATTACGTAGTTTTGCGCTTGCCACCGGAAGTTTTTGTTTTTTAACATAATAATTAGCATTAAATATCATAGGGGAAGTGCACTCAACAATATTTTGAATTATTTTTTAGATTTTGCCTTGATTTTTAAGATTGACAAATAACTTTCGATTGTCGATTGAATAATGATGTTATTCACCCACTTAAAAAAAAGTTAGACCCATGATCTTAATAAATATAAACTAGGAAACTATTAAATAACTTAATTACACATATTGATGCCGGTTTTTTTATTTACTATTTTTTTTTTAATTACTTACGTTAAGCACTACTATTTTAATGAACAGCAGATTTTTGAGGCAAAAGACAAAATGCCCCAAAACAGTACAATAAAAAGAAAAGTAAATAGGAGGGTTTTCGTTTTAATGTTTCTTACATTCAGATCTACGAAACGTAGTTTCCCGTGTTAAATTTAAAAATCAGAATATGTCAGAAAACCGTTTGAAATGTGATGAGCCGCTGCACTACTATTTTTATGAACACAACTGTACATTCGATGCCATCAAGTCCAGTTTCTGTATATCAAAATAGTTTTCTTGACTACTTACAGGCAGCTAGAGCCAGCCTCTTGAGTAGTAGAGTTGAGTTTGTATTATTGTGTTAAGCTGCTTGTGTATTGGTATCAGTTTATGGAGTACTGTTCAAGTGTGCACTCGCCAAAAAGACATTGAAAGATGTTCGACGAATGCTCAGTTCGCATGTTAGGCAAGCACTCAACTGCAACTTGCTGCAGAGGTTCTTCAATAGAAGCAGTTGGACTTTGTAATTTTCTATCTATGTTTGTCTGTATGTCTGTTCAGATGGTTCGTACGATGATTGTTGTGTTCAAGTAAGCAATAGATACTCAATAGTTGAATGGGTGTATCACTTAACAAAGCTCCCTGCTTTGCTCCTTTGTTTTCTTATTGCCGTTTCTTATTGTCATTTTACTTGTTTTATATCTTGATTATTGTTGTCATCAACGTACGATGTGAATAGTTCTCACAATATCAAACGGGCAAATGCATTACACTATACTCAACTCAGTTGGACAACACTTTGTGTTACTTTACGAATCTTTGGTTCATTATTTCTGCAATTTTGCACTCATGTTAGCTTGGAACTGTGTTATACTTAATATTATTTAACTGTGCAATTGAGCGTATTATGGCGATGACGTTAGTCTCAAATGCATTTACTTTTAGCTCTGCTTTGCGCTTTGTGTCCTTTACGTTTCAATGCTTTGGTTTTATTATATTTTCATAGTTGGCACATAGTCCAGTGCTGCACAATTGACTAATGCTTTCCTCCATTGTAATAGCAACTTTCTCTTGCTCAGTCACTCTCTCACTCACAGCTGCTCTTTGTCGCCGTTTCGCTTACACGTTCACGATATATAAAATAATCTGTAAATGGCTTTTCGCAACATTAATCCTCAATGAAAGTATTAAGCCCTAAAGCGTTTTCATTGATTTCAGCTTTAGCGATAGCACACTTGTTCTCCTGTTTTTATTTTTAATTTTTTTTTTTTTTTTGTTTGTTTGTTGTATGCACATATTGCTTCCTATTAAATGACAATAAAATTGCCTTTGTTGCACTTGTAAGGAGAATCGAAAAGAGCATTTATTTGTGATTTTTTCCATGAGTTTGTGTGGCGCAATTAGAGATTTTTTGTTTTGCTTTTAATGAAATTTAAGATACTAAACTGCAAAGATTTTGGTCTTTGCCTTAGCTGAACCTTAATTTGAAATTGACTTGTTCATGTTGACGGTTAAACAATGTTAAAAATAACTACAGAAGCATAATACAAGGGATGATGTTTTATTTAAAACACTTCCTACAAACATCCATTACCTTTTCAACAGAATACTGTTTTAAAAATTAAGTAAATTTCAGACAACAATTTTTTTAAATGAAACAATGTTACAAACACCCCACCTAGGTTACGTCCATATACATATCTGCTATGTTGTATGAGTTAAACCTGCGCACATTTTATGTGTTTGTGAGTATGCGTGTACTTGTTTGTGTCTTATTGATATTTTAATTAAAAATAAATGTTGTATTTAAAAGTTTGCTGTGAAACTGTTGAAATATATATTTTGATTTCGAAGCTTTTAATGAATTGCTTGTATTATTAATGTTGGATCAGTAAAACTCGAGGAGGAGAATTTAATTTAATTTAATTTTTTTATTTTATTTTGATTATTCTTAATTAATAATTTTTGCACAGCTTTTTAAATGATTAAATTTTAATATTTATAATAACAGATAACTCTTTAACACTTCAACACTGCATTTTCTGAATATAATTGTTCTGATTGAAATCCAAATACATATCTTATTTCAATTTTGTAAAAGTTATTTTCAAAATAAATAAATGATTGACTAACAACGAATGCCAGAGAAAAACATGACAGCAAATAAAATTACAATAAAATTTACACATTTATGTATAGAAATATATTGTTTTAATTTTTGTATTTCAAAAAAGTATTGCGTTCTTTCATTGAGTATGTATTATTTTGGCTTTTCATTCCGAAACAAATGAATGTATTTAAGAGGTGTGTATCTGATAACAAAAGGCTTACCTTAAATAGTTTGCAAAATCATTTGTGTAAAAGTCAACGACATAAAAGCAAAATTTTTCAATTTATTTGTACATCTGTTTTGGTTTAATTCAATTATTATTCTCCTTAAGAACAAATATTAAATTGTTTTATTTTACTAGCTTAACTAAAATCAATTTAAGTTTCGTAGTTGCCTATGTGTGTACAGTTAATGCTCCAAAACGTGACCAATCTTTGAAGCACTTGCACAGAATTTAAAAGAAAAAATTTGAGTCTAATTTTTAGAACAGAAATTAAAAATTAAAATGAATTAAAATTATAGCTAAAAATTATAATTTTGTTAATGTTAATAGACTCCATCTTCTCTCAAATGTACTGTGCTATCATTATCATTGGATTAATTAAATAATTAATTTTTTAAGGATTTTAAATTGTTCTCACATCATCTTCATCGTTAGCTAATTCGTAACTTTCACTTTGTCATTAAATTCATTATTTCACGTTTTTACTGTATTCGATATTAGCTCTTAAAATCAAATTTCATTCAAACATAAAATTGTATAAAACACAATTTGCGTTTGTTTTCTCTCTAAAATTGTATGTATGAAACCCCTTTTCTTATAATTTGTAGTCCAGCAACAGAATACTGCAATGCATTTTCTATTGAACATTTTGACAATACTTTCTCTTTTAATTAATTTAGTAAATTGAGATTTTGAATAATTGTGTTTTTTTCTATTATTCCCCTTTATTCGCACAGGTCAAACCATCGGATGTCAAGTACTTGAATGTAAAAGTTGAGGCAAAAGCACATGGTTTGATTAAATACAAGGTGAAGTTTTTGGAAGAGTTGCCTTTGGATGTGCAACTTTACGTAGTGGTGCATTCACCCCTGACGCAGCAAACAATTGAGGTAAGAGCAAACTTATGTTGATAGTCAAACATTTATTTAATTGTTATTTTTATTTATATAACTAAAATTACCGCAAACAGTATTCCATACATTTACCACTTTAAATAAAAGGTAGTCATATATTTAAATAGATTTCAAAGTAACAAAGTGTTTTTATCATAAAAAATTTGTTCTAAATTCGGCTGTTTAATTTGACTATTTTTTTGTCGCTATAATGAGAATTTGCCTTTTTAATGAAATTCAAACAAGTTTTAATTAAAAAGCCAAACTTCATGAGCTTCGTAATAACTTTGTATTTAAATTTTGTCAACTTCAACGTTATGGTTGGCAATATTGTATAGAATATTTTCAGCCATTGAAGTGCGAGCCATGAATATTGTCTCATGGCTTGGGCTGCTGCTGCGGCCACACAATAATTCAATGGTCCAATATTTTTGCCATAAAAGTACAAGCGCAGATTTTGTTGACCGCTGCGTTATTGAACAATAAAAGTGCGTGGCTCGTTTCCATATTGTTGGATGCTTCCTTGGTTGTATGGCTGGTTGGTTTACTGCCATGAGCACAGACAAAGAGACGGTCAAGCAGACAGACATGTTCATAGTTGTCGCCTTACAACGTAAACTGGCATTAAACGGAAATAAGTGGCAGACCAAAGGGAAAACAAAACAAAAACTTACATAGTCAAATACTATGAAAATCATGGATACGAACGCGGTCAGATTGTATGCTTGCCTTGCCCGTTGGTTATACTTGCACGACATATGCATAATTCTGGTGTGTAGTGTCGCA
>JBAMBP010001928.1:0-166712 GCA_037044515.1 Phortica magna
ACGTATTGCTTGTCGAGCGCTCGCAACAACCGGAAAGTCAAGTTAGGCGAGCTCGTGCACGTTCGTATCGTTCGTATTGTTCGGCTCGGACTCGGATTTGCTCGTGCCGCTTGCCAGTCTCTCTGATAAATCTCACTTTGTTGATAATAAACGTCGTGCGTATAGAAATCGATAAGCGAAGCGTTCAAAATCGTACACATACAACACCAACAACAATTTTGCTGCTTTCGCTCTTCTCTGCTATCGGCCAGTTCTCAGAGAGGAATGACGCGCCGACACGGAATGACACGCTAGAGCAAAATGGACTTGTCGCATGTCGCGCTGCGTGCGCTGGACGATTTTCCCGTTCCTCCATTACGAGGTAGTTCTTCCCTTCACCGCTGAGTGGATACTTTTGCGTCAAAGACGCCGCTTTTGGCTCACTTGTGTTTCAATCGCTCTTTCAGTCCCGGTTGGAATTTTTCGAAGCGCTACATTATTTCGTCTCTGTTGTTGTTATCATTACTTTGAAGTGAAAACGTTGCGCGGTACACAACAAAAACACGCAGCGAGCGCGTTTAGCGTCGGCAAAGTAGCTGCAGCATAAATCAATGATGTTCGTAATAAATGCCAACAAATGTGCGTAGTATTGACATATG
This sequence comes from Phortica magna, assembly GCA_037044515.1. Classification (NCBI taxonomy): domain Eukaryota; kingdom Metazoa; phylum Arthropoda; class Insecta; order Diptera; family Drosophilidae; genus Phortica; species Phortica magna. Next base: position 639 of record JBAMBP010001928.1, read on the forward strand.
TATATGTAGGTATGTGTGCATGTATATTTGGCCGGTTGCCAGAATGTAATACAACCAAAATGACAAAATGATTACAAATATGGAATGCAAGTGCGAAAATTAAATAGAACCAAATACATTTCTGAAAAGTCGAAAGCCAAAAATATGTACTAGAATAACACGAATCACAAAACAAAAAAGCAAAAAAGAAATAAAAATCAAGACAAAAAAAAAGTAAAACAAATCATGTTGTGTTTTTTTTCTAATGAGAAAAATTTCACTTTGAGTGCGGCGAGTGCGGCGAAAAAACTAAATTGCGTTTTTGTTGTTGTTGTGGTTGTTGTTGGTAGATGGTAGAGTACGTTTGTAAACACATGTACACGTGACGGTACGTTTGCTTGTGTGTTCGTATGCGTGTGCTTGTTTCGGTGGCTGTCGTATTGGAATTTTCGCCTCAAACGGCAAAACGTTTCTTATTTGGCATGCGCGCGCGCAATTTGGCGCTCACAAAACTCGCGCTCATTGTTTTTGTCGCTCTTTCTCTCACTGTGGCTGATACTCTCGTCAATGCGCTCACTGTCGGCTAGCGTAGTAATTGCGCGTTAGGTATCTGATAGATACAAAACTGACAACTGACAGATACAGTGAGTGAGAGAGCACGTTTCAATTGCGCGGCGAGTACTCGCCGTACACACACGTCAATACAGAAGCACCGGCACAAACACATGTGAACAACTATTCAATGCGAAGTCTTGTGCAACGTTGCTTTTACTGCCACATTTTCAGTTGGATTCTCGATGGCTGCGGACATGAAAAGTTCGTGGATCGCGCTGTGAATTTCGTAGTGTAAGTTTCGTAGCCGCCGAAGTTCGACAACACTTCGCAGCCACCCAAAAACAACCCACTTAACTGCTGCGCGCGTGTGTGTTTGTGGGTGTGTGTGTGAATACGTATTAATGTTTGTGTATTTTTGTGCGCGCTTTTTGCTTCACTTGTGCCGGGCGCAAAAGATCTGACGGCGCGGAGTGGGCGCTTAAGAGTATTTGTGTTTCGGTGTGCAAATTCTAAGTGTGCAACTGTGTGTGTGCGTGTGTGTGTGTGTAAACAAAACAAATGCGATTTAATGCCGGGTTTGCTACGCAGCGTTCGAATTGACTGACGAACCCTTAATTACTATCAATGCTGTCACCCTCTGACTTTGACTTTTGTGATTTCCTGGCTCGCTGATTAGGCAATCGCCAAGTCCTGCTCAATCAGCATGCAACTCAGCTCAGCTCAGCTGATTTATATTTGCCACCTTTGAGATTTTCTTGACTTAGCTCAGCATTTGTTTCGCTAGTTTCTTCTTCTTCTGCTTCGCAAGCTTCCCTTTGCTGCTCACCATTTCGACTGTTGCTTTTCGCTTTTGTGCTACATTCGTCAGCGCCACTGAAGTATCTGTAGCCCAGTGTGCATGTAACTGTGTCTATTCCTAGCTCTGCGGCAGCAACGATGGCTTCGAGTACATGTTGCGTGCTATTTAGTTGCAACGAGCGTTGAGTGGCAGCGCCAAAGTTGTATCTGCGGCAAGCCGACGCTACCCAAGCTTTGGGGGGACGCTGATTGCGTATGAGCGAAGATTCTGCTTTTGGCATTGTTTTGGATTTACGGTTGGCTGACTCTCTTTCGCTCGCTGGCAACAGACGTTTGTGGTTGTCAGCTTTAGCTGTTGTTTTTTATTTCTATTTTGATGCTTGTCAGTTCTTTTGTTGTCGCTATTGTTGTTGTTGTTGTTGCTATTTTCTTCACTGACTTTTTCTTTTCAAGCGTATCTCATAACACATTCATAACATCTCAGTATCTTTGTATCTTTGTCTGTCAGTTTGCTGATCGGTTTTCAGCATTTCTTTTTCCAACACTGATTGCACACTTTTTGTCTTTGCTTGCAGCGTGTTAACTTTGAAAGAGGCTGTTTAAGAAAACATAAAATAAGTTCAAATATCCCACATCGATGACGCGCTACAACGTCGTCGAATCATCGAAAGACCTTCTGTCCCCGGGCCAGTTGACCATGGGCCCCGAACGGCCTTCGGGGCGCTGCGCTGTGCGGCACTTCAACGAGCTGATTGTGTGCGCCATTTGCAAAGGCTACATGATCGATCCCACGGCTGTTGACCAGTGCTACCACACATGTAAGTCACGGAACGCCAGCAAAGGTACCGTTATGCATAACTGTTGAACTGTTGCTTTCAGATTGTCGAAGTTGCATTCTGAAGCATTTGATGCGCGACGCATTCTGTCCACTGTGCAAACCCCACTGTGGCAAGCCGATCAATGAGGAAAACCTGAAGTACGTTCTGTCTGAAATAGCCCTTGAATCAGATCGCATACTTACTCTACCATCTCTCTAGATCTGATGACATTTTGCGTGCATTTATCTACAAGGTCGTGCCGGGACTTTATCAGCGCGAGAGTAATGAGCGTTTGGCACATCACGAGGCGCATGCTGCCGACGCCGACGAGGCTGGCGAGTTGACTCAAGAGTTCTTCTCACCAACGGAACCGATAAGGTGCGTGAGATCGAAGAGGCTTTTTTGCCCATTCCCTTTGTCTGAAAGTAGTTTGTTTTGTGTACAACATGCAATCCTCTTGGCACTTCTTTACAGCTTGTCTTTGGAGTATCATCCCGAATTGCTGAAAGAATGCAGTGAAAATGAAGTTCCACCGGTCTGCTATCTGCAGTGTCCCGCCAGCGTGAAGATACATCACCTGAAGCGTTTCCTGTGCTCGAAGTATGACATCGATCCGGAGAATAAACTGATTGCAATTGAAGTCATCTATACAGATGAAGTCTTGCCGAACGACTTTTCTCTGATGGACGTCGGTTATTGCTACAATTGGCAACGGGTAAGTCAAGTCAAACTTTTGCATGCCCAAACAACAATAAAAGTGACATCAATAGATTGGATGGTTTGCATATAATTTTGTGTTTTAGAGACTTGGTTGGTTGGTGATAACTTATCTTTTTCAAACATTTTAATAGTTTCCATTTATCCTTTTTTGTTTGGTTTCATGTCAACTTATTTGAAGAACTGTATAAAAATGCCGACTTCTATTTGACACATATGTACATATGTACATACATACACATACACATAAAAGGGGAATTACCAATTTCGTTTTTAACAACAAAAATACAAATGAGATTTTAAAGGCATTTCTAAAAAAGTTTTCATTAAAGGTTTTCTTTAAACTTTTTTCTAATTATAAGAGATTTTATTGCTCAAAAGGATGATATTTCTATAGGAAAATTAATGAAAAGCTTCGTTCCCGAAATTTGTCCGGCTATTGGAGCTGTTTAAGAATCTTTTTATACTCTTGCGAAAAAAGTATATTAACTTTGTCGTGAAGTTTGCAACGCAGAGAAGGAGACATCTCCGACTATATTAAATATATATATTCTTGATCAGCACGACGAGACGAGCTCAAATAACCATGTCCGTCTGTCTGTTTCAGTGCGAACTCCTCCTAGAGTTTTAAACATATCGAAAAATTTAAGTGCAGAAGCTCTTCAGATATGTCCAGGCATTGTATATCTAAGAATTATTTCGAACGGACCACTTCAACGTCTAGCTCCCATAGGAATGATCGGTCAAAAATAAGGTTTTTGCTTGAAATATAGAGTGATTTTGGAGTTATCAACCCAAAATTGTGCACATGGTTTTCTATGACATAAATGGTGCAAAAATGGTCAAGATCGGGGTACTTTACCATATAGCTCTTATAGGAACGATAGGTTAAAAATACGGTTTTTCTTAGAAAAACTTGAAAATGGGATTTTTCTGTAAGCAGACGAGATATAAGATTGCAAAATGTTGTGAAGTATGACTTCATTGCTTTCTTTAAGATAAATTAGAAAATGGGCGTGGTTACGTATATGAGTCTTATTGGAAAATTAAAAACTAGTTTCTAATAAGAATAATTGGGAAAACGCTTGCAAGAGTATATAAGTTTCGGCAATGCCGAAAATAGCTTCCTTACTGGTTATTATTATTTGACAGAGAGTAAAGGGGGAAATCGATTAGAAAAATAATAATATGATTTATGATAATGTTTTTTTTTTCAGAATAGATCATTATTATTCGAATTCCTTCTAGTTTGAGTTTTAACACTTCTAGTATTGATTAAATTGGTCTTTTGTTTCGGTTTTGTTCATTTGTCGACTGAAATTAATTTAAGAATTCAAATTTTGTCTGGCCACTTTCCCACTTGCAGCATGCACCAATGGCATTTTGCTACAGAGTTCTGTTATATGACAGTAGTGTGAGCAATGAGGAGAGTAAACGGGCAAAAGTAAGTCAAGAGATTGAACTCAGTCAAGAGGCTGGTCCGAAGTTGACCGCAAACCAAGAGGTTTCTGCGACTGCCATCAAACGTGAAGGGTCAAACTCCGACTTACCGACGACAACAACATCCGAATCAAACTTGCACACGAAAACTGTGACCTTTGCGGACGAGGACAGACTTCGTAAGAGCGAAAATAAAGCAGATAAATGCCCTAAGGACAAGGACAAAGTCGACGACGTGAAGGTGGTCATTGCAAGAAGGTCGACTGACGCAAAGAGATCGAGTGCGAAGCGTGTGGCATTTGAGGAGAGCAGTACGGCGATTCCCGCCAAAAGTGACTTCAAGAGTTTGCGCAGCAATGATGTGCGCTGCAGTCCCTGTGGCGGGACTTCAGCGACTCCAGTGACGTCAGCAGCCGCAACTCAGCGCAGTAAGCCAAAGTATGTCTGCGAGCCCTTATCGAAGTGCGACATTGTGGTGAGCATACCGCAATCTCAGCTCAGCGGCTCAACTTTCGAGGCCGATGAGACCTTTGAACTGAAGACCGCCAATAAGAAATCGCCAAATCCGGGCAAGAATTTACCCAAACTGAAAATTGAGTTGAGCAGCATGAAGACAAAGCTTATGACAATACCAAAAACGAAATCAGCCAGTGCTCGCCTGGAGGCCGGTGCCGTTGGCTTCGGCAAGCGTCGGAAGTCGTTGTTCGAAGAGGCCTTGCCGGCAACGGCGCCAGAGATCGATTTGAAAACGTATGCCAAAAACATTGGGCTAAAGCCAATAGAGATCTTGCCGATAGCAAGCGACAGTGGTGAGGCCCATGATAAATCGAAGCACAGCAGCCCCAGTGCGTCGCCGATGTCTTCATGCTCCTCAACATCGAATGGATCATTCTGCTTGGGCTCAACGGCCGTGCCTTTGGATGGCGCCAGCACATCTCGCTCGTCATCGTCGTCGCACAAGAAACGCAAAAAGAAGCACTCCAAGGATTCGAAGGACTCGAACGGCAAACGGAAAAAGTTGCATGCGGAAATCTCCTCACAAACCGATGGCACAATGAAGATGAAAATCACCGCCACGCACAAATCGCACAAGCTGGAAGTGAAGCGCTCACATTCCGTGGGCAGCGTTGAGACTTTTGGTGCGACCAGTGGTGAGCTGGAATCTGTAGTTTTGAATAAATTGAAACTTGAAGCAGCTGCCGGGGTCGCAGCGAGCCAAAGCTTGCAAGCCTTGAACAAGACTTTGGGCGAAGAAGCGCTTAGCATCAACAATCTTATGTCGTTGTCGCAGCCATCCAACGATAAATTGCCAATGAACGAGTCCGCCAAACAAGAGCTTGATTGCAAAACGGAAGGTTTTTGTGCTAAAGCAAATCCGACATCGAAATCACTTGAGACGGTCAAAGATTTGAAGAAGATATCTTCGCCGCCACTACCACCCAGCCTTTTTAAGTCAGCGCCTATGCCCTTCACAACGATACAAAGTCCAACAACCGCTAGTACAAGCGCGGCAACTACAGCGCCCTCCAACCTAAAACACACCACACCCAAATCAAGCGATTGGTCCAAAACACAGCCCTCAAATGCGACTCAAATGAAGCCCACTGCATCGGAAAAATCAATTGTTACTGCACGTTATCCTACGACAACAGCCGTGAGCAACACGACAGGCAAGTTTGCCGTACCCAATCCGCCGCGCTATGAGCACAGCGTGCAACGGTACCTTTCCACGCCGACCTCAATTGCCAGTGCCGCAAACAAGAATGCCGGCTTGCAAATGAAGCGTTCCCTGTCGCTCGATGAGGGCCAACCGCACCGTGCCAACACGATGAAGCAGCCGCGGCTAGAGCAGGAGCGTTACGCGATGGTCCAGCGCAAGACCAATCCGGTAACGAAGTGTCCAAAGCCAGGTGCCCATAGTGCACAGTCGTATGCGGCCTTATACTCGCCCACTGGTCGTGCCTTTGGACCGGAAACGCTGAAATCACGGACGTTGCAGCTCTCGTCGCCTGGTATACCCGCAAATCCGAGTATTTCCATAGCACAGACGCCCATCAGCACCGGCGCTGTGACGATAACACCGCGTCCGAGAGTTTCCATGGCACTCGCAGCGACCCAACCGCATAATTTTCCATTTCACTATGGCACAGCACCGACTCCTTATAACAAGCCGGCTCTGGAAATCGTTCGTATCACGCCAAATAAATTGCCAGCGGACAAGCCGTCTTCACCCTCGCCCTCGCCGTCGTCATCGTCATCGTCATCGAGTTCGAATTCGAATTCAAATCAACGCCTGATGGGACCACCAATAGGCCAGTTGAAGGCCAAGAAAACTCAAGCGCAGCCAAAGGCGACGCAGGCAAGCACACCAACCATTGTCAAGTCGCCGCCGTTGCCTGTGACAGCGAACTACCACAACATTAACAATGCTTATCGAGCATCTCCGCCTGCATTAATAAATCTGCGCAACACCATTCCATTCCCGTTTCCATCAAAGTCAAGCACCAGCAACAGCACCAGCACAAGCTCAAGCACAAGCATAGGCGAGTCGAACTCAAAGAAGTCCGCTACTGTTGCAGTTGCCGTTGCCGCTGCCGCTGGCTGCAAAGCCAATGGCACCGCGTTGCTCGACCGATCGAAAACGAGTTTGCGCGAGTTTCGCCCAACTTCCAAGGATGGCAGCGTTGATATACTTGATTTATCAGCCGGTAGAAACGCTGCAGCAACGAAGCCCGAAGTAACTTCAGCAAAAAATGCAGACCTTGGTAGCGCTGCAATCTTGTCAGCGCTTGCAATAAAAAAATCACTGACGGCAACATCATCATCATCATCGTCGTCGTCTACGTCGCCGCTTTCATCCACAAACAGCTTGGAAGCGGCTTTAAATAAAATCAAACAGAATATTTCGGCTAGCAGCGCTGTCAGCAATGTCGAAACAGGCTCCGATGATTTACAGAATCTTCAAATGCTCTCAGAGTCGGCAACTGCACGCATCAAGTCTACAAATATCTTTGATCCAAAACTGAAGCCACAGCAGAGCTCACTAGTGCGTCAACAGAACGCTTCGGTGCGCAGTATACCCAACCCCTCTGCATTGTTCAACCGCAATCAGACGACATTGTCAACTGCAACGACGAAGCCCACAGTTACAGTGAGCAGTTCTGGTCAAACGCCAGTCGGCTTGCCAGCGTCTTCACCGAGTAGTGAGTTGGCGAAATCTAAATCTACAGAAGTCAAAACCGGACAGAGCCCAAACTCCAGTCTAACTCTGAGCACAAACCTGCCCACTACCAGCACTGCTGGCGCCAACAGTAGCACGCCACTGGCGACGTCACCACGTACAGCTAAAAAGTTGACTACAATCGATCAAGTTGCTGCCAATTTGAATATTCGTGCTGCCGCTGCCGAGGCATCAGCCGCTAGAGCGGCCATCGGGGAAGAAAGCGCATTGATTAGCTCGACATCGTCGAGCATTGAGAGTGGACCAATGGTTTCATCAACGAGCGTAACCAAGCCTTCGAGTGTCTCGGGCAATCTCGGTTTGCCAACTGCAAACTCGGAATCTCTGCTATCAAAGTCAACGCTCGTCAATATGGCAGCCACTGAGACTCTGACGACTGTGGCAAGCTCTGCTTAGGTTTTAATAAAAGGTAAGTCTTATAACCACGAATCGAAACCGAGTAAATAAGTCAAGCACATCTTCGACGATCTTTAGTTTTGGTCATTCTTAATATTCTTATTATTGAGTAGAATGCCCCACAAATTTTCCATCTATCTTTCTCATTTCAACGAAAATCTCTAACAAAATTCTTAAAACTTTTATGTACTTACATATATCGTTTTGATAAAAAAGAAAAATAACTTTAGCACATTCGACATACATATGTGATGATTTCCTGAGTCTACTCAATCAAAATTTGTCATGCTCTTAGTTTGATATTTGCATTTTTACGAAGCCCCTTAAGTTTTTATAGATTGGTTTTAAACTTACACTAATATGACACTTACAAATTAACACATTTGTTATTAGCCTTTCTTTTTTAAAGCTCGAATTTGTAAATTTTGCTAGTTTTATTATACTAAAATTATATTTTAATGAGTTAATGATTCCGTCACATTTCACATTTTATGTAACGAGTCCAAGCAGTACAGTAAACCCACTTAAAGCTCAGATTCTATTCATTTCGATCCATTTCATCTGTGGAGACCACTTTTTTTAGAAGACGGAAAGATCTGCAGACTCGAGACTATTTTGTTGGTCGATTAGAGTATTAAACAACACAAACGTATAATCCAATACATGTGTATATAATAATAAATATACAATTTCTTGGAACTGGTAAATCAAGTTGACTTGACTTAACTTTTGAGGTTTAATGTCTTAGTATGCAATGGCAAACACATACACATAGAACCTGTAGGTATATTTGTACTAAGGTACTTAATGTCAATTTTAGGCAAAACAAATTGTAGACCATTTTTCCCACGATTCTGAGACTCATTATAAAAATTATACTTTCTCAAATAGTCATTACGAAATGTTGGTTTTTTGCGTTGTTCTTTCGTTTCTTTTCACTAAGCGACCTTTATGAACGCTCATTACACACTAACATACATATATGCATGTTCATACATTTATAGACATTCAAGTGCTGATTTTGTTTGTTTTTTATTTTTCCGTTTTTTGCAGTTAATTTAGATGATTTTGTTGGCGTCGTTGGACGTGGCACGAACTTCAACTACAGATGGAGTTTCGCTCGGATCCAAGTTATCCAATAAAATTTGCTAAGCCAAGGGTGACGAATGATAATTATAGATTTGTATCTACAACGACTTGTGCTAAGCATTGGAAGCAAAGTAAAACTTCGGTCAAAAATGTAAAAATGCAAAATAAAACGGTTTATTTGCCCAATGTAACAAAAAAGTAAATAACCAGTAAGCAAAAGCAAATATAGCGAGAAACAGAAGTGAAAAAAAAACAACTAAGCAAATAAATAATACAAAATTAACACTAAAATTTAAATAAAAAAGCGGTAGTAAAATTTAACAATAAAAATACTTTTGCTGATAAATGAAACACGAAGTATTCAAAGAGCAAAGGCAAAGTAAGAAAACACATAGATACATACATACATGCATATTCAGAAATAAAAGCGAATCAATGAGTGAGTGAGTGAGTGAGTGAGTGAGCGAGTGAGAGCAAGAGCAAGAGCACGAGAATGAAAAAGTGTTATAGAGGCGGAGAGAGAGGCATTCGAATTTCGAATACAAAATGATGGCTTTTAAGCATTTTTAGAGAGCGTGTATGGAGCGTTTCGGTCGGTCGGTGGTTGAAGTGACGTGCCGTTTGCTGAGGCGACGATAAAATTTAACGATTTGCGCCGTAGACGAGCGTGTCAAGCATAAATGATACAAAACCAGCAAGCCGAAAACGAAAATGAAAAAAAAAGAAAAAAGACAGCACAAAAACAAAAACAAAAACAGAAAGAAAACAAGACGACAATTCAATATCTCGCAGATACGCTTTAGTTTTTAAGCGAATTCACAAGCTGCCACCAACACGAGTGCCACTGCAATAAGCAGAAAGCAGTAAGCTATAAGCAATAAGCAATAAGTTTCGAAGCGTTTACGTTTCGTTTTCGATTAATTGCAGCACGAACTTTGTACATAAATAATTTGAATAATAAAAGTTTAATTTTGTCAATGGGAACGTGAAGCAACTGGCTGCTTGAGTGACACTACACAACACAGCCGTCAATGTTGAAGGCACAACAGAACGCTTACATGCGTCCGTGCGTGCGTGAGTTAACAAAGTATGTCCATCACAATGGCGCACACAGCTCCTTCTCACACTCAGCGTGGCGCTATTTGTGTGTTTTTTTGGTGTCAGAAATGCCACTGTATCTCATTTGTTTTTGTCGTCGCACGTCAAAGTTTTGTTGCTTTTTGTCGCTACTCATTTATGCTTCGTCGGTCATTTTCGCTATGTATTGTATATAATAACTCACAAGGCAATGAAATAGTTTATGGTATCCATGAAATAGCCATCGAAGTCGTATTTATGAAATATTTCAATGATTTGTGTAATTCAATTGGCACGTTGCAATTTTTATGTTTTCTAAAAACATTATTTTTAGCGTTTCCTTTTAGTTTTAGAAAAAAAAAAAAATACAAAAAAAGATGTAAAACTTATTACATATTATAAATGTATATTATTACTATGTATTATTATTAGTAAACATGATATTGTGGAAGTATATTGTTCGCTAGTTCAGTTGTGTAGCACAAAAAAAAAGAAATAAAAAAATGAATAAAAAAAAAAAACAAATAATTATTATCAAGAAATTTGTATATACAACAAACCGAACTTTTGTTAGACTCATTTAGTGTAAACCAATAAAAACTTCAATAAATTGCAAAACACAACGCATCTTTTCTTGATTCAACGCATAACCGATTTGGCTGCGTCGATCAGAAACAACTTGTTTGAGTATCAAGTTGCAGTTTCCTCCCCAAAGTAGTTTGAGTATTCCTTGGCGTTATTGGACACTTGCTCTTCATGTCAACTTCTCGGCGCGTTTGTTCGTCCGAGGCCGTCTCGATGTCACATGAGCATATGTGTGTCAAAGGCTTTCAGCCAAGCTACAGCTGAAATCAAAACCGAACTCGCAGCGACAAAGGCAACGTACGCGACGTCAGCGGCAATCCACAAGGTCCACGAGCCACAGTGGGCACATTATAAACACGTGCCTCGTTTACGGTTTGCAGTGGCAAAACAAAAAACAAAAAAAAACTCAGCGCGTGGGCGGCGGGTTTCAATGGGTGGCTTAGCTTTACTTGCTCGTCTCGCTTGCTTCGCTGCGCTACGAATCGAGTTGACGTTGTGATTTTATTTGTTTTGCACTTTGTTTTTTTTTTCTTTTTTCTTATTGACTTGTTGGCAGGGCACGAATGGTACTTAATCAACGGAACTGCGTCGCCACCCTTCGACGTCGCCATTCCACGAACGAACGGAATTCTTATCAATTGCGGTCGGCTTGTTGTTTCTATGAACGCAAGCGAAGTTGTGCCGTTCGCGGTGTTGTTGCTGAAGTTGTTACGTGCCCCTATGCGACTTACGATTGGCAATTGGGTAATTGAAACGCTTCGCTCATTTCACAGTGCTTAGTTCTCCCTCTCATGCAACGCAATACGTTTAATAAGATTTATTTTATATTTAACCTCAAGCTGATGTTAACAACGAACATTAGTTGCGATAATTGCATAAGTTGAATCAGTTGATTTTGACATTTTTGCATTCTGTATCTATTATATATAAATGTGGTTTTTTAAGTGTACCGTCACTCTATTTTGTCGTGTTATCGCTCACTGGTGCTCACAGTGAATAGCATCACGGTGTTTTATATGTATTGAAGGAGGTAATTTCGATTATATTTATAGAATAAATACATGCTTTTCAGGTAGCTAAGATTAATCGATTCAACCATGTCCGATTATCTGTTTGTTTGTATACATACAAACTAGTTTCTCATTTCCCAAAGCTAGTGAATCTGTATTTAAATCATTTTGAACTAATGGCTAGAATCTAGAAAAATAAGCTTTTACTGTAGATATGTGTTTATCATGCACCCCAAAATTTTTGCTGACGTTGTTTTGATTCTTGATTCTATAGAAGTGATTTGTTGTGAAAAACACAGCTGATTGCTGAAAAAAGTCTGCTAAGTGAAATCTCCTGGTTGGCTCCCCTTTTGTGAAGTCCAGACTTCGCTTTTGATAACTTCGGCTTAGGGAGAAAGAATTCAAAATAGTTACATAATATAATTCCTTGCTTCAACCAATATCAAAGTCTTTCAAAATTCCACTTTTTGTAAGACACCCCATTCCTTGGTAATCGTAAAAAGTGGGTATTAGACTGCCAAAACTAATATTGCAATGCTAAATGGAAGCGAAAATGTTGACAAGTAAGTTCGGAACAAGTTAGGAGTATACTCGGACACCTAAAAAAAAATGTATATTTGGCATCGCCCATTTAAGTAGTATTCAAAACATCAAAGAAATCGGTAAAAAAAAGTGGAATCTACAAAAAATTTGAGTGTGATGGTCTTTGAGTGTCAACCATTAAAAAAAGAGGTATTTTGTGGTATACAGATTTCAAGAGGTATATAACTCAGTAAATATTTACAACATTTTGTACCTCTTAGAGTTGAGGGGATATATCAATTTTATAAAACTACTATTTTGTGGGGAAGGTGAAACTTTCGGGAACGGCATTTTGTAGAGCTGTGTATACTGTATCTACCGTCCGTTTTTATGTTTCTTTCTCATCTGGTGTTCGAGTTATAACCGTTTAAAAACGGGGCGGTGCTGATTGGGCGGATAGGAGGAGACGTGAAAAAAATCGTTCAAAATTGAAGTAGCGCATGATCACACGAGTCTATCTTCCAAATTTCAAGTTTCTAACTATTATAGTTTTCGAGAACAAATGGTGATGACTGTCCTGACCAAGAATATATACACTTTGTGGGGTCTTACTCCCCTCCAAAGGGGTAGGCAGCTTTTCAAAAAGTGTGGGCGGCGCTCAATATCGACAGACCAGAAAAGTATCGATATTTTTTCATAGAAAATAGCAACAAGTCAAACTAATTAAATAATTAATCTGAACTCATATTCTTATTATTACTTAAATGACATTACTCATCATGAAGATGAGATTCAGTCATGATGACTTTCAACCATGTCTGTACTTTTCTTAACGCACAGTAACTTAAAATTTGGTGCATTTGGCCAAATCAGTGGCAACTTTAAATAAATCAGTTAAAAGTTCATCAACTCTCTAATAGATTATCTGTTAACAGATTCATTAATGAAATTAATAATACCTTTTGTTGTTTCATTCACTCCATATCAGAGACAGCCTGAATCTGTGACAGCCTCTATTCACTGCCAATGGAATGTTATTTTTGCCGCTTCATTAAAGAACAACACGAACACAACAAATATGCCATATTACAAACACAGAAAAGTAAGATTACCTTCCCGAGCTAGCCGAGACACATTTCGAGTATTCATTGACATTGTCTACCACTTTTTTTAACTTTCACTGCGTAAAAGTCATACTTTGGGTAGAATTTGTACATAAACTAGAACATATTAAAGTATTGGAAGTATCAAAGATGTGTTGTAGGGGGGAGGACGTGGCCCTCCTGGCTACGCTTTTGACCGCCCATGAAGCGATAAACTTACAAATGGCAATTCTCTGTAAGCCGACGAGATAGAAGATTTCAAAATGTAGTGAAGTATGACTAGTACATTGCTTTCTTTAAGATAAGAAAACGTTTGCAAGAGTATTATAAGTTTGGGCAAAGTCAAAGTGGAAGCAATCGTACCGCGATTCGTGGAAATTTGCGCCGAAATAAATGGAATATTATTTGTTAACATTTTAAATCGTCATTGTCGCTTAGTACGAGTCACCTATGGCCTCAGCTACTTGGTGCACCTTGGTTCGGCGATTTGCGAGAATCATGTTGACCCTTTAGACGATTTCATCGATAACCACGTCTCACGCGCTTCGCATCCTTTTTTGGAACACAGGATCGAACACAGTTGTACGATCGTGAAGGGTCCCCATAGATGGCAGCAAGCCTTACTTCCACTTCTTTGCATGTGTTCCCATAAAATATATTTCACTTATTCTATTTCATAGAGAAAAACAAAATGCAAATAATACAATTGACTGTAAAAAACAAACCTATGAATTTATCTAAAATTCAGTATGAACTAGTCTACAGTAATACAGTGTTTTGCTTATACATATATTTTCCTCAAAACTGATAGATTTTTTTTTTTAACTCTTTGCCTTCAGTCGCTTTCTTATTGTTTACTTTAACAAAAAAGACAAATTCATCCTGGTAATAACAGCTTTTGAGTTGTGTTTGTTTCTTATAGATTATTTACTTTACATTTGCAAGGGCGTGGAGGAATTTCTGACGTCATTTGTGTATGACGAAAATTTCTTGTCGATTGACACATGTCAGATACATGAAATGCACATCTTTTAGCTTTAATAACTGCGTTCTTTAATAACTCCTACTGAGTATTATTTTCCTCATGAATTCGAAGAAAACAATAATTGAAAGACTGTTTTATTATTGAACTCCACATGGAATTTGTTCGAGCATTGCAATCTTAAATGACAAATGCTTTTAATAAACTTATTGGTGTCTTTCCGTATACATTTTTGACACCTGCCTTTATCACCTTTACCTTTACCGTAAGTTAATTAGGTGGCATATTTTAGTCAAAATCAAACCAGCGTCTAGTTGTGACAAACTTAATTAAAATAAAAAGCTTTCAGTGGTTGTTTCACCTCCTACCCTTTTCGGACTGATATTCTCTACCTCTATCTCTGTCTCGCTCTCTCCTTTGAGCGGAAAATTTTTGTATCTGCGGGCGAGCGTTCAGTTTGCAGGCAGCCCTTCACGAAACACGCCAAACGAATTTAGTTTCGTGGTTCGTCGAGTCTGTTGGCATTCTTCCCGTCGCCCCGCGGTCCCCGCCTATGTCCACAAACTAACATGGCAATTTGCCATTTTGAACGTAGGAAGCAGACTGCGTGTTTGCGTTGCTGCGGCTTGTTGAAGATTGCTTAACGTGGGTAAAGTAAGTGGTGGGGGAACGTTGGGTGGTTTTTGTCTTTTGCATAGAGTTGTGACGTAGCTATGTTGCTGTGTGCTTTGATGCTCAGGACGGCGTACGGTGCAGTGGTCTGGTCTGGTCTGCTGCTGATGATGCCTTTCTCATTGTTTACCGTGTGTGCTGTTCTGTGCTGTGTTCTGACCTAAGTCGGCAGCTGCGTGTTTTTTTGCACACGGTTGTTGTTGTTTTTCGCATGTGCTTGGCTTCCAATGCGTTCGTTTGTTCGCTTGATGCTTCTCTGCCAATGATGTAGTTGTTGTTTTTGGATACGTCATGTCGAAATGTTCTGTAGGCGGAACAGAAATAAAGGCTGCACTAAAAACTGAAGCTCGAGGGGTATTCGATTTAATCGAATAACATGTTGGCGAAACACAACGACTCCGAGAGCTCCGTCAACGCCAATTGGCGTGTTTTTGAATTAGTTCCCATTGCCTATGCAGTCTCCGAGCCAGCTCATTACTTGCTGCAATTTGTTCAGCATGTTTGCTTTGTTTCTGTTCAAAGTGAGCAAAAAAACGTGTTGGTTCAAAGAGTTCAGCGATTTGTATATTTTTGAGGCAAAGTGCTCATATTTGCTTCATGAATCTTGAATAATTTGGCACGACTAAAGTTAAATAATGGCAAAAATGTACATGCATTAACGCTCTTGTTCAGCGTCGTGGCTAGAAGAAGGTAATCACGCTGATATTTTCTTCTAAAATTCGTTTTAAATTTACGACAAAATTGAAACAATAAGCTAACAAATAAATAGCTTCGTTATCTTTACCAAAAGCTAAGCAGAGGAGTTGTTTAGTTATTCAGACTATTGGGTGGCATCGGATTTGGATTCCGGCCAACTTTTTGCAGTGTTGCATGCACATTTGTAAAAGTATCTGTTGGTCAAAACTATTTGCTAAACTAACTTTTCGTCACACAAAATTTGCCTAACCTGAAATGTGTTCTCTTGAAATGGAAAGTTTCAAATTCACTCAATTACTTTTTACTCACTCTGAATTTATTTTTACCATTTTCTAATCTGATTTAAAGTAAACACCAAATTCAAAATGTATTAAAATCGTATTTTGCGGCACACATTTGTTTTTGTTGAAATTACTAAATTTAATAAATTTGTCAAAAATACTATGTTTTGATCTCAGATCTTATTAAATATGTATCTTTACGTAAGACTTATCGGACAATAAGAATAGAATGTATTTAATTATTTTTCCAAAAACAACAACAATTTTTTTATATTGCAAAGATACCATTACTTTTGGAATGTTATCAATACCGACATTTTCTTTGCTTTATTCATTAGTCACGGAGTTCTTAACATTGGTCATGTGCTGTGCTGATAACGCGTATCTCTGTGCGTTCTCGAATGGATTATTGGCGCTTTCAATTACTGCAGAGTGAAAGTTAACAGAAACTTTATCGTTGGCCTAGTATTTTTAGCCCTTATCAAAAGCAAGAAGTTTTATCTCCGGATATTGTAATATAGAATCACATTCAAATGCAGTGACGATTCTTATAAACAACGATGAAATGATTCTCATAACCAATCTTGCATCTGATAATGAAAATGATATATTTAATATGTTTATATTATCGTACCAATAAAATATATGCTTACATTATGGCAAAACAAATGAAATCCACAAATGGTGATATTTTCGGCTTTTCCGAAACTTATATACTCTTGAAAAAGTTTTCCCAATTATTCATATTGGAAAACCCTTTTTATCGGCTTTCTAATAAGCAGTTTACACGTTTTTGAAGAATTAGGGGCGTACCCACGCCCATCTTCTAACTTGTCCTAAAGAAGCCATGTAGTCATAGTTCACTATATTTTGCAATCTTGAAATGCCACTTTTAAGTTTTTCGCTACATGGGCGGTGACACGCCCTTATGTCCGATTTGAATAAAACTTTGGAATGTAGTCAAGTATTAATAAGAACACGTGATTGCAAAGTTTGGTCTGTTTATATTCAAGAACAAAGAAGTTTTTCTAACAAAAACCTTATTTTTGACGGATCGTTCCTATGGCAGCTGTATGCAATAACTATCTATAATGGTTCCGAGATATACAATGCCTGGGCATACCTGACGAATTTCTTCTTCTGCACTGAAACAGATAGACAGACGACGGTCATCGTTATATGAATTCGTCTCATCGTGCTGATCTTATGATATACTTATATACTTTATATTTCGAAGATGTCTCCTTCTGTGCTTTGCAAACTGTATGACAAAGCTAATATACACATTTTTGGAAGAGTGTAACAATGCACTACGTAATTCACATATTGCAGTAATCAAGAAAATAAATTTTCAAATCAGGGCAAAGACAATTGACGTCGGTACCCATAGAGAACGTTAAGACAAACACACACACATAGGTACAAGTCAAATACATATATTTTATAGATACTCGGTCTGCTTAGTTTCTCAACAAGCGCAAATACAAAAACGAAAACAAAAACAAAACAGAAAAAAACGAGTTTAGAAATGTGCAAATCACGTAAGAAGAAAAGAGAGCGTGAGCGCAAACAGAATGTGGCAAACATTTTAGATACGTTCAGGGGAAGACAGGGAGCTTGTACACAACAAAAGAGAGCGGCAGAAAATCATGACATTAGGAGCGAACAGTTAGGTTGGGGGCCCACGGGGAGATTGCCAAACGAATCACGAATTTTGTGAATGCGAAAAGTCTTGTCGAACAGAAGCTGCAGCGGCACTGAAAGGGTGAACATTGAAAGAAAATGTAATATGAAAAGTTGAAAAGTTTCTGGTTTTTGTGTGTGGGTTAGAGCCCCAAATAGAGAATCACAAAAACTGTTTTCGTATGCGGCAAATAAATGGAAACTAATTTAAATACTCAGCAAAATGTTGAATTTAAAAGAAAATCATATTGAGTTATCGTATAAAATGGCGCGGCCCAAAGCGCCGCAATGACAGCGGCGATTGTGTGTTATAAAATTAACGCAGGTACATACGACACACAACATAACCCCAGAACAAAAATACATATTCACATTAATAACAAAACAACAACAGACACAAAAACCTTTTTTGTCCGTCCACATATTCATCTTATTCGTGCCGAGTGACAATGTATCTGAAGCAGGTATCCGCTGCGCTAAGATGCTTTCGATTGCCGTTGTGTGGGACGTGGAGACAGACACGTCAGTGGGTGGGCTCAGCGCAGAGATACGTTTCAAGACATTTTGAGCTGGTTCTCAATCGAATGCTGCCAACAAAAAATGAAAACGGAGAGAAACAGACGAGCCGTTGAGCTGTTAAACGTGTGGTTACGCAAGCACTTTTCAATCAACATTTATTGTGTACCCTTTTATGTGTTTGTCGGATGGTACGGAAGCGTTTTTAGTTACAAAATAAAGGGCTAAATGAAAAGAATTAAAGACTATTTTTTCACTCTATTTCGCCAATGAAATCAGTAAATTTTGGCACCTTCAAGCGCTTCAGTAAAACAGCTTTAGCAAATTATAGTCATCTATAGTCACATCAGGCATCCCTAAGCATATCAACTTTGATCGCCTCATTCAATTGTAAATGACTCAGATTCATGCAAACATCACACCAGAGAGTGTAGTTTCCTTACTTACACTTAATTGTATTGTACTATTTAAAGTTTAATGTGCCTGCACGATTTATGGGATATTTCACACCGATCCGTTATAATACCTGTGGAGCAACATATTTACAGCACAACTTTCATTTTCTATGCTTTAATTTTAACTACCACTTTAATTCAATGGATAAATGTACATCCGCTGATAAGCTTAACAACATTTAAACAACTAATTAGTCTATAATTTCGTTGAAGGTAGTTTTAGTATTGTATTTGTTAAAGAGTAAATACAAGTTATTAAGGGTATTCACGAAAACTCTTAAATCTCGAAATTGAGTATTTGTATTTATTCTAATGCGAGATTTCATAATAACACCTCTTAAAAATTTCGTAAAGTATTTCAGGTAATCTAGTCAACATTGCATATCAAGTCAAAGTTTAATGTCATGGTTAAAAACCCTAATAATATATGTCCATGCAGTTTTGATCTGTTATAATTCTACTTGGTTGGCAAGGGACAAGACCAATTGTTCTCTTAAGATCACTCATGTAATCCTTCACTATGTTGAGATCTGGAGACCGTATTAGCCATTATAAAAGATATATAACTGGTGGGTTTAAAGCAGCCTTTTTGAACATTCCACGTATCCTTGGTTTAGTATCATTAGAAGTGGCATGTGCTTACTGAAATATAACAACATGGCTTCCCCCATAATTTTTGGCCATAGATGCATCTGTGTGGCATCCTCAGTTTGTCAAGAAAGTCTTTGCACAAGGTAAAAAAAATTCTAAATATGAATCCAAGTTAAAAATTAAGTTACTTTAAAATATGCTTATTGTGTACATAGGTTCTATGAACATATTTGCATTTGAAAAGCTTAATTAATATTATTCAATCTTAAATAACACAACAAAATCTGAAAAACATGAAAAAATTAACTGTCAATTAAACATTTGACGTCAATGATCCCCTGAGAGTGGTTGTCCATCCTTGGCGGTTTTCTTAGAAATAACGGTAAACATTATAGTATACTGAAAGTTTTCTAGTGTAATTTTGCAATTTTAAGCGCATTTCATTATCAATTATTGCACCAATTTAAAGAAGTTACTATGCCTGGCAAAAGAGTCAGCCACGTAGCGATTCGGAAACAAGAACAAGAACAAGAATCGTTACTCATCGAGAGTTGCAAGGTAAATCCTATGCTTCGAAGCAAAATGTAGAAAAGCGAATGTCGTAAGCCGAGGAGCACATCCAACATCCGGATGACTTTTGGAACGACGTTATATTTTGCGACAAAACAAAAATAATGCTTTATTATAACGAGGGATCCAACAGAGTGTGGAGAAAGCCTTTAAAAGCCTTTAAAAGCCTTGACAAAACGCAACATTATACCAACAGTGAAATTTGGAAAATGGCCGGTTATGGTATGGGCTTGCATTTCAAGCAAAGGAGTTGGCAATTTGGTCATTATTGACAATATAATGGACGCGAAGCAATACCTAGATATTTTGAAGGCAAACTCGCACAGTTTCGCCAACAGTTTTGGGTTTGAGCTTGATGAAACGAGTGAGAAGCCAAAATTTCAATTTTATCAAGGCAACGACCCAAAGCACAAAGAGCATACGGTTGGGACTTGGCTTCATTTTCACACCAGTAAGGTGTTGGATACGCCCGCTCAAAGCCCAGACCTTAAACCTCTCGAAAATTTGTGGGCTCTTTTTAAAAAATAAAAATCAACATTCTTCCATTCCAACATTATGATCTCACGAAACTCATTGGGTCTATGAAAAGTCGTCTAGGTGCTGTCATTGATGCAAAGGGTGGTCATACAAAATATTAAACATCAAAAAGTGAGTATGTCCTCGATTTCTTGGCTGTTTTGAGTCTTTATCTCAAAATGTGTAAACACTTAATTGACAGTTAAATTTTTCTTATTTCTCAGATTTTGTTGTGTAATTCAAGATTGAATAATTTTTGAAAGGAAATCTGTTCATAGAATCTATGTTCACAAAGTCATTTTAATTTTAAAACTTAATTTTTCTCTTAAATTCATATTTTGTATTTTTTTTTAACGTACTTCAAATGACTGGTAAATCTTTAATCCACGCTTTTTAAAGATATTGCGTAAAAATGTGTGTCTAACGAAACACTTTGCTTTTCCCCATCAGTCAAAAGCCCGCTCCGGTTTGAGATTTCTATTTATAGGCTGCAATGAATATATTTCGGCAATTTTGTTTCTCATTCTTCATGTAGGTCCATGATACCATTTTGACTCTTGAATAATTTTTTCGATTAAGAAATTCACAAACATTTGCTTTGACAATCATACTTAAAATGATTCTGGGACTTCTTTAATTGCATCTACAACTTTCATTTATTATTTTTACGAAGTTTACGAATTCACGAGCTGCTCACGAGTTTGCGTGAATGCCCCTATTGTGTTGTAAGCTTCGTTTGAAAGTAAATAAGTTTAGAATAAAAAGGTAAGGCGACTTTTGGTATTTTGTTTTTAATGGCGGAAGAGGCCTAGTGGTGCCTAAGTTAGAGAGAAGAAAACATGATCAATCTGACGAATACTTTTGTCAAACTAGCTAACCAACCAATATTAACTCGACAAGTTACAAGTTAGCAGGCCCAACTGACTTATATGTTCAGAAACCTTCTGAATTTTAAAGAATAAGCTAGTCAATTTATACTTGATGTCACAAATTTTAGCTTAAGGCATTCTTTCAGGTGGGCTTAATTTATTAGTTAGTGCTAATAGAGTCGGACATATAAAGGTACAAGAAATATGCGATTATGATCTGTAATAAAGGTGCTTACATACATACATAAGTAATTAAAAGGTTGTTCCAAAAAGTCTTGTGTATGCAGAGTCACTTAGATTGCTTGGCCAGAGTCCTTAGCTTTGTTTTTATAAAGTCGACAGTTCTTTTTTGTGCTACTTTAATTAATAACGTTTAACGATTCAATCAATGTTTTCTGAGTCATTCTTTGTGTGAAAAAATATGTTCTGAACATTCTAATCGTCTCTAGCCATTTAGTTAAATTGATAGTTATTATTGAGTTTCATTTTGAACATCCATTTTGACTTTGACGCATTTTGTTTCACATATGGTGAAATAATCGTTGTCGTCGCCGATTGAAAAACAAAATTAAATATGTAATTTAATGTGTTGGCTCATCATTAATACAAATCACAATCAGTTGGTATTGTTAACAAAACAAGTTCAATAAAAGGTGTGTATGTTTTTGATAAACAAGTTTATACAAGTTTTTTTGCTCGTTTATACATTATTGTCTATTTAATTATCTTAAAATTGCTTTAAGAATAACCTAATATGAAAGTATACTGGACTTATGAGTTAATCAGTTGAGAGTCAAGCGGCTACCTAAACAAGCCGACGAACTTGTGGCGCCTCCTTTAAAAAATACAGTGAAGAGAAACGAAAACATTACGAAAATAGCGGCAAGCAAGCAATAAAAATGCCGCGCCCTCCGCAAATTGACCCAAGCCACCTGCCACTAGTCAAGCGACAAGTCGCTTTGAGTGAGTGTTGTTGGGCTGCAGACTTCAGTGCAATGCCGTATTCGTTCGACGTACGGCACCCGTCACCCGCCACCCGCTACCCGACGACCGACTGTCGCTCGTCGGCCGCACGAGTGTTCGACCACTTGTTTTTATCTTGTGGACGACTTCAGCA
Source organism: Phortica magna (assembly GCA_037044515.1). Lineage (NCBI taxonomy): Eukaryota > Metazoa > Arthropoda > Insecta > Diptera > Drosophilidae > Phortica > Phortica magna. The sequence continues at coordinate 22,917 of JBAMBP010001928.1, forward strand.
GCTTCTGTATTAACACGCATGAATCCGACGTTCGTTCGTTTCTTCGTTCTTGCTCTTTTTCTCGCTCTCTCTGTCTATCACTCTCTCGCTTTATCGCGCTCTCTCCGTTCGTATCTGAGCAGGAATCTCAATTAAGTTTTATTTTGTAGCGAACATTATTATTATTATTATTATTTTTTTTAATTAGCAACCGAGCAATAAGCACATTGAGTCGCGACGGTTTGTTCCAAGCCCGCTACCCGCAACCCGCTCACCGACACGCGGTGAGTTGTTGCCGTCAACGGGCTTGCACAGCCCCTTGACGTTGTTTTGCTGCTTGCCAGCATCTCGTCCCATCGAACACGCTAAGTGGGCGCTGCTGCATTCTTTATCGCATTCATATGCAATTTGACTGTACCGTCGGTTCGTAGATTTCGTTGTGCAATTTACTCTGGCGGCACGTTACTTTCTGGCGCATTTGCCTTGATTAATCAACAACAATAATACCAATAAGATACATTTAAATTTGTGTTGTGTTAATTGTGATTTGTAGGTAAACGGCTAACTCATGACTAATTTAGCCTCAGAAATATTGTCAAAATACGAATTCAGCACATTTTATTTTGCAGTCGTTTTCTGTGCTATGCTCTATTTTACACTCAGCAAGCGAAATATTTATGAGATACTTTTTTGCTTTTGCTTTTGCTTTTGTTTTATTTATTTTTTATTATTTATTTTTCTTTGCACAATTTTGCGTGCTTGTCACACTGAATTCGCTTTGTATAAAATTTGCATTCGATTTTTACTGACATATACACATTTTTATTGATCGTTATAATTTGCATTTCGATTTCGATATTGTACTTGTAAATACAGACAACAAATCGAAGGTCTTGCGACGCTCGAATTCCTCAAACTGGTTGCAGATTGTTTTATGGCAACGCAACAATTATATCGCTTATTGTTTTTTCGTAATGATTACGATTTTATACAATGTTGAATAATTTTTATGACAACAAATGAAATTGTGCAAATGGGTGTGCGTTAATAAAGGGCTAGAGTATGTCAATACATTGCATAATAGTGGAAGATAGATTAAGGTGACTAACAAAAGCCTCTCAGGCTGTTTGTTTAATGTATTGATGAATTGTCGGTGCATTTGAAACATATTGTTTGTGTGATAGTTCTGTAAAAAGATCCATGACAATCATTAAAAGGTTGAAAGGAATTAAATCAAACGTCGAGACGTTTCCAATTTTTTTTTGTTTTGAAACCGTATTTTTGTGAACGTAACAGTTACAGTAACAGTGTATGATTTCAAAAGTTGTTTTGAGTTACGAATTACATCATAATTTCTATTTTGCCTCAGACTCAAGACTTCGTCTTATTGTTCGGGAACACGCAGTTCCCATAACTGTGAGGGTGTTGACAAGGGCGTGACCGTCAGTACGGCTGACTAACAGGTATAATTTCCATAGTGTCGACACTTAAGTCTTCTCTTAATGTCATAGAACTCTAACTAAGCAACTGATACTGGTACTAATAAAGTAAGACGTAAGACATTCTAGAAATTACGTTTTAAACCCATATACACCAAATAAGCACAAGTAAGAACGTTTTTTGGAAGTCGCTGGACGTGTTTGCCACTCATGTAGAACTCGGAATTTCCAGCAGAGTTCTTTATTTAGTAGTTGAAACAATGATAATATATTAGAATGAGTATGAATGAAAATCGATTGTAGTTGTATTTTTTCATCGTCAGAACAGAATACTTATACCTGATGTCTGCTATATAATATAAGTACAGTTTTTGTTATTTCAACATTAGGTCTTGTATATGTATTTTAAATTCAATCTATTGATTTGTTGACCATGCTGTCAATCTAATTAAAAATTTCAATCGGGGATGAAATTGACTAAAGCCAAAATTCAACATGTTCTCCACTAAAATATTCAACAATATTAATATTAAGCCTTTCATACTATGTATTTTTATGAGCTGATAAACTTATACCGAACGAGATTTAAAACAAATTATATGAGCATATTCCCAAAGGCATTTTAGAAGTTCGACGTGTGCGTTGAGGCCGTTACCACCCAGCCATATGCGTCAGCCAACACACGCCGCACATTTGACGCCACACTCGACACGCCAATTCCATATGTTGCTTGACGTCACAGTTCGCACCACAGCTTTCCATATTCCACCTTCCGCTCCTCACCCGTTAACCGTTAACCGTAAACGACCCAAACCACCCACAATGCTCGGCTAATGTCATTAGCAAGCAAGCAAGCAAGCCTCCGAAGCCAAAGCCAAAGCCGAAGCCGAAGGGTACAATGCTGCCAACAACAACGGTCGTACAACACGAACACGAACCGTCCTTAAACCATTTTTGCGGCGCTTTGGAGTGTTCGTGAAGTTGACGCTGTGCGTGTATTCACTTTTTTCATTCTTTTTTGACGAAATGTGTAAGATTGGAAGTGTAGAAGTGAGCGGGCAGTGCGGGTGTCGTATAAATACGTATTTGGGTAGATTAAAGTTTATTGCAGTCGTTTTCCCTCTGGCCCTCAGCGTTTCTCTCTGTTCTTTTTTCTTTCCATTAAATTGAGTTTGTTTTTTTTTTTAACGAGCGAAACAAGCAGTGCGGAAATCACCTCCATTTTGTTTGTGAGTTAGGGTGTTCTATCATATATTGTTTCTTTAACATTTTGCTAAAAGCTTGTTAAGCATTGAGTTGTCGTTCTTGTTATGAGTTCTTTCGATTGATGAATGTCATTGTCATCAAAGATTGACATGTTGTTTTCTCTTTTTTTTTGTAATTTGCTAACATTTACAATTTTTCATCGTTCATTTAAGTACTATAAGTAATATAGATGTAAATATAATGGCTTGAAGGTTTCAAGTTGCTAACTAAAAAACGCAGTCTTTCTTGCACACACTTCATGTTTACTGTGCCATAAAGTCACTTTTGTTTGTTAAAGTTCTCTTTCATAAATGTTGAATCATTTATGTGTCCTTCACAAGCACAAACAGTTTTCCGCACACATACGCATACACATACACATAACCGCCCACACACAAATGCATAGACACAGGTCGGCATTATGAAAATTAAAGTAGGAAATGAAAAAAATCAAGGAAACACTAAACGCAAAAGAGAAGGAATGGGAGAGCAAGCGAGCAAGCGAGCAAGAGCACAAGGGCGCAATAGCTTCACTCTCGTTTTTCTTTTCCTTGTAATCCTTGCTGTTGTTGAGCCCATTGTGATGCATGTTGGCTTCGGCGGCGATGACGAGTTTACGAGATACAATATATAAAAATATAAAATTGGTGGTGAGTGCGTGGCTAATGCGTTTGTCCCTCGATACTTTTTGTGTTCTATAATTTCCATTTTTCGCTTCTGGCTCTTTACAACATGTGGCGTTGCTTTCTCTATTGACTTTTACAACTTTGTGCCGGAACAGTTGAGTAGACTACTCGTAAAAAGGGCGGATTTTTGGATTATTTCGACTTCCTTTCCTTTCCTATTTGTTTTTCGTATTTTTTATTCCCTTATTTTCAAGTGTGTCTTCGTTCGGCATGTCGATGAGGCTTTATTATTGGACATACTTAATTGCCTTAATAAAGTAAAGTATGATGTATTTTTGATCTAAATACTAGAAGAAGAAAAATCTAAATGTTGTAATTATACGTTACGTAGCATGGAAGGGGCAGAAGTGTGTTGGCGTCAACGTGGTATGAATCGAACGAAGAGATCTGCTTTTCGATCATTACATATTTTGTCTCATGAAGTAGTCTTAATCTTATAACAATGTGTTTGTCTACTTCATACATAGTGGAGAATTCGTGAAGTTTTATTTTGTAAGATGGAGTAATAAATATTTTACGTCCCCGGACCAAATGTCTGCAAGTTTCATTGAGATCGGACCACTGACAGTGGTACCTGCCATTGAGAATGAAGAAGAGGAAGTCGTTGTGTGTGGACAAAGAGAAATAAGACTCCAAAGAAAAAGGGCCGTGAATAGTATGCAACCTTCGGCAAGCCCGATTTAAAATTTGAATCTTTCCTAGATCTTTGAAGCTTTAAGTTACAACTTGATTTACTTTGAATTCCAATTGATATATATAAACGGTTGTTTGTGTCTTCAGGTACATGTGTATGTAGCTTTGAATTATACATACATTAACCCAACTTGTAATTGAAGTTAGTTCTAAGATAATGTTCATCAAGCTCTTAATGTAAACATTGTGTCCGCTCTAAAGGTAAGTTGTCAAAGGCAATGTTGTGAAATCGTGTTGAATCTCTAAAACCGAAATCTATCGACTATCGAGATCTCAATACAGTCACAAATTTATGCACACAACTCGTGCGAACAAAGAGACAAGCATTGAAAAAGTTCCAAATTGTCACACAATTCGAACGAAACATTAATATTCACTATCGCCTTTCGGAATGCGCAACCAGTCAGGCCTGTCCGACTTTCCGACTTTCCGATTCCGAGTACAGTGTCCACAACACGACACCGGCGCTGTGTACCCAATCTGCGCCGCCTCGTCCCATAGCATCTTAACGGACTGATGTCTCTCTCTCCCACTCGCCTGCCGTCGCATAAAGCAGCGTCATGCGGCTGTCACTGCAAAAAAACATTAAAAAACGCTCTTTTTCATTCATTTTCTCAACGCTTGGCCCCCATTCGACTTGAAAACTGGTTCCATTTATGCAAGTTTTACTGCCGCTGCTGTCGCTTGCCCCTACTGCTGCCGCTGACACTGCTGCTGATGTTGTTTTTTGCTCGTATTTATCTGTTATTTGGTTTTTGTATTTTTTTCAATTTAATTTTCGCTGTGGCTTAGATCCACTTATCGGCATCGGAGTTCAGACAAATAAAACGAACAACGACAGCATAAATATCACCGATCAAGCGTACGAACGAGCGAATTGATGAGCAAATAAATAAGTTGCGACAAAGCGTCGACTGAACGAGTGCGGCGCAGAAGAGTGTGGGGCAAAGACTACCGCCTAAAAAGCGCACATAAAGTATCGAATTTCAATTTGAGATATTCGTTCAAAAATAGTCTTGTGAATGAACTAATCATATTGTATTAAAATGTTGAGTTTGAAATACTGATTCAATGCCGAATCAGTTTACGCTTCCAATTTAAGGTTTAGTGCTCAATGGACTTCAGTAATATGCGAAATGTTTATCATCCGCAAATGTTTTCTTTTCTTTGTTCGATTTTATTTATATCTTTTTGGCAGTATTAAGTTTTCTGTCTATATTCATATAAAAACAGGTTGATACTTTGATGAAACAACTTATGTACTTTCCCAAGATTGTTTTTAAAGGAATAGCACTTGAATATGTTATCACTTGTATGTACGAAGTTAATAGCGATAAGTTGATAGTCCAAAATCTTTTTAATATTATCTTTTGCAATTCTTGTTTAATTATCTTTCAAGTTCTGTTGAGGAATACTCATTCCTCTATCCATCATTAATAATGTTTGTAGATAATATAATTTTGGCAACTCCTAATATTGTAAATTTAAATGATTGCAATTACAATCAAAAGGAATCAATCGATGCGCGATGCTGTCTTCTTTAAAGCAGCTTTTATGGGGAATTCAAGAATTTCACGCCTTAAACTGTGAACTTGTATAAACTTAACTTGTATATTGTACTATAAATAATGTTTAATTTGAATATTTAATTAAGAATATATACAATTCATGTTTGATATTTGAGCATCGTTAGTATAAAGAAGTAGTCACTCTATTCGTCAATAAGACCAGGTGACGGAGACCCCACAATGAATATAATGGAACGGTTAGAACGACTAAAGAAACTGATGGAGCATTGTCTGTCCGTTGGTATTAACCAGTTACTCTCGGAAACTATAAGAGCTCGAGACTTGAAATTTGGAGGATAGACTCGTGAGGATTGGCAGTTAACTTCGTATGCAGGCTCAGTTTATATATGCACCTCTTTAAAACTACAGATCTCAAAATATCCCTTTCTACGAATTGTTACCCTTCAAAAACTATTAAATTTTTTTTTCATTAGTTCTACATTATTTGACCGATTGGCAGATAACATATAAAAAAAGGCTTGGCAGACCCTATAAAATATATATATATTTATTTTATTTGTTTATTTGTTTATTAATAACAATATACTGCTATAATTTACTTAAGGTTATATTAATATATATAAAATAAAAAAATGATAATTAAATTCAAAAGATAAATAAATACTATAATAATAAATAAAAAAAATACAATAATATAAAAATTAAATAGTAAGTACAATAAAGTCTCTGACCCGGTGGGGGAAATTTATTTGCATTAAGCCAGCTATGCCCCAACTCACAGCCATGTGTGGTCAGAGACTTAATTTGAATCCGTGCTAAACTTCCATCTATAAGCCGCTGTTGTTAGGCAGCTAATCCGCAGTAGACTCGCGAAGGTAGCGCTGAACGGAGGCGTTGAGTGTCAGGAGAGAGATTTCAGGTGAGATGACCTGATAAAGATTATTATAATTCATACATAAAACGCGAAACGGGTTATGAAGGGCATAGTTAGTTGTGCATCTGTGCAAGGTAATTGGGACAAAGTTTCTTGTACTTCTTCGTGGGACGTTCAAACTAATCTGACCAAGCAAGTATGAGGAATCAATTGTACCAACAACAAGTTTATGAAAAAAAACGATCCCTAAAACAATCCTACGTTGCGAAAGAGATGGGAGGTCAATGAGGAGGAGCCTTTCATGGTATGGCGGTAGTCTGATAGTAGGGTCCCAGTTGAGACCACGAAGAGCAAATAAGAGAAATTGTTTCTGAACTGACTGAATGCGGTCTTGGTGTTTTTATATTGTGGTGACCATACACAACAGCAATATTCAAGTATAGGACGTACAAGTGACGTGAAAAGAATTTTAGTGATATAAGGGTCGTTGAATTCTTTAGACCAACGTTTGATAAATCCAAAAACGCCCTTTGCCTTATTGACGACTGTTGAGATTTGTTGGATGAAGCTGAGTTTGGGGTCAAAGAGGACACCTAAATCATTAAAATTCGAGACTCTTTCCAGTTGGACATTGTCAATCGAGTAAGTAAACAAGTAGGGTTTACTACGATGATAAGTCATATATTTGCACTTAGAGCAATTGAGCAAAAGCAAATTAAGTGAACACCAAGAGTGTAGAAGTTCAGGTCCTCCTGCAATAGGCCATGAGAAGCAGGCCTATTCTTGATCAGTATCGAAAGAGAAGTCGGCTTAGCCATGCACGTCTGTTCGTCCCTCTGTCTGTATAAACGACTTCATCTCGAAAACTATAATACAAATTAAAATACCTCGGCAGGTCAATTCTCATACGCAGATCAAGTTTATTTTGTGGTTCTCCTCTGTGGCTTAGTTTAGGGATGAGGGGCAAATAACTGGAGATACCTCATGTAAAAAAATTTTCTTAGATGTCTTTTGAGTTAGGAATTTCAAATTTCGACTGCATATGGCTGACTTTAAGCCCGATAAGATAGAATAGAAAAAATGGGTGTAGCCCCGCGCACAAATAACATACATTTTTAAATACGATTATCTCTAGAGCCATATAACTTACAGCAACGAAACTTGGTCCACACCCACACATACTCAAAATAGAAAAACGTTGTATCTCTGGAACCAATTGGTCTCGAAGACTAAAAATTGGTGTTTATTATATTGAATGAAAATCGATTAAAAATTAGCGGGGCAGTCGTAACAAATTGAAGGTACAGGGTATGTCGAGTACGCTCGACTGCAATTTCTTACTGGTCTCTCTTAGAATTGGAGCGCGGCACCTCCTACCGTGTATGTAGGATATTATACTTTCTAGAACACTTTCTTCCGTTTGAAAAGTTGTTGCTTCAAAATGATATATGATGGCATATGTGTCAACATTTCGTTATTATGAAGTAGAAGCAACTTTGTTCCATTTTGTTTAGTGAATTATGAAACTCAACTCATAAACAATGAAGTACAAAAGTGAAAGGTTTAACACTAAATTGTATTTTCCTTTTTTTGTGTTTTGGAAAAGTTTCATCTTCCGCTACGATTATAAGCGACTTTGGCTATATCATGTGTTTCATCGCAAAAGTTTCTTTTGGAGTTCCAATTAGTGTGATTTACTTCAAGTCAAGTGCTCAGGCACAATACAAAATGCATTCTTTATGGGCAGCGTAAAATAAAAATGGAGTGTCACGGCTGCCGCGCAGTGGTGGCCAGTCAGGCAGGCAGACAGACAGACAGATGGACTAGCAGACAGACAGATAGAGAGACGGGCACAGTCGGACGCCGGACGCCGTCACTTCATTGTTTGGTTGCGTTGCTTGTAAAGTCGCTCGACTTTGAGTGTTTCGCTCATTCGTGTCCGTTGCCTTCTTTCACTTGGCACCCGACAGTGTGGCATTCAGACGCTCTGCTCGCTGCCTTCAGCCGCGCACTCAGCCACCACCCACTCACTCTTCGTCATACACATGATGTCGTCGCTCTCGCTCTCGCTCACTTTCTCTCTCTCTCCCTCTGGTTGTCTCGCTTATTGACTCTTGTTTGTTGACTGCTTTTCTCGCCTAACTTTCTGAAGTCTACTTATTTGCTTAGGGGGGTACAGCAACAACAACAACAGCAACAATAATAACAGCAAGTGAACGACTGTGCTCTCCGCTCCACTCCACCCTTTCCCCTTCCCATTCCCATTGACGAAACAGTTCGTACTACTTTCGTGTATTTACGAATGTTCGTGTTCGTGTTCGTGCCTCGGCATCGCACACATTTCACACTGCTCGCTACATCAAGCAGCTAGCCGTGCCAAAGTGTATAGTTGTGTATCTGTGTATCTATACAGTTTACAGCGCTTTCGTTCCAAGTCTTTCATCAGCGCATTTCGTCTCTATCAGACTTTTTGTGTTGGTTGTTTTTTTCTTTTTTTTTTTTTGTACGCTGAGTGATGACGGCGATTATGACGATGACGTACAGACGTTCGTTCGTCGCCTTCCTCGCCTTCGTTGCCGTCGCTGCCATCGTCAAGTCATCAAGCTCTACGTAAGCAAAAAGTAAGCGAAAGTTGCTAAATGGAACATCATAATTTTTTGTGCGCTTCTGTTTATTTTGGTTTACGTATGTATGTAAGCGTGTATGTGTCCGAGCGTCTATGTGTATCGCTGTGTATCGCTATCAGACCGAAACTAGCGCATTAACGCGCCAAAGTTTATTTGCATGAAAAAGTCGAATCGTTGCTCGCTTCTGATTGCCCGCTCGACCACCGACCACCGACCGACCCGTTCGACGAGCCGATCGCTTTCATAAGCAGTCTACACTCTACAGCAGCAGTTTGTGGCGTGCGAGCAGCTTTGGTGTTATCAGCGTGCCGAGCGTGCCGTTTGTCACCGTACCTTCGATAGCTCAGTTGGTAGAGCGGTGGACTGTAGTGCAATGGGCGTTGAAAGCCAGATATCCATAGGTCGCTGGTTCAAATCCGGCTCGAAGGATTCTTTTATTAAATATTTTTTAATATAAGCTTTTATTTTGTTTACTTTTTTGATGATACATTTTGTTAATAACATTTTTGAAAAAGGTTTCGGAGCACTCCGATTAAATAAAGTGAAGTGAAGATTCTCAACAGTCGACGAGTGTGGCAACCATTTTGATTTACTTCACTTCTGCACCAGTTTGATTTTATATTCGATCATTAATCATTTTATGCTGAAAAAAAGACGACTTCATCTTTGCAAATCACTCACAGACGTTGGTTTTTGGGCAAGAGTCGCGTCAAGGCGGGGGCAGCCCACGCGACGTAAGAATGCAGACGGTTCCAGCAGAACGTAGAAGCCAGCAGGCTAGACAGAGACGCAGGATTAGCTGGTTTTCTGAACTAACGGTTTTTGGCATTTGGTTTTGCTGATAATATTTTGAAATGTACAAATCTATAGAAATATCAAGGCCACGGATTTTATTACTTTGTGCTACATTGAGGATATGTTGACCATGTTAAGTGTACAAGTTACCTTTTTAAAATATGTACCTTCTTGAGAATTGAAAACATGTAATAACAATGAAGCAATGTATGTATGTAATGAAGTTCATGCACTAAGAAGTCAACATTTAAAAGAATTGTGTAAAATGGGTAACAGAAGGTGGAGTGTTGGTAGTACAGATAATGCTTGTGAGCCGAAGTTTGGAAACCACCTTTCGTACCGCAGAATTTTACATCGCACATATGTAATATGGCAAAACCCAATTTAGTGACTCCCACTTCAGTTTCCACCTTCAAAGCATCTTGATAAAATAACGCTGAATTGAAGTTCTTGCTTTATGATGTCAAACAAATTGAAAGTAATTTCAGTTCCCTCAGACCAGTACATGCTTAAAGACCCAACGGCTATTTTGGATTCTACCCATTCTTCACTCACCTTAGCCATTCCATTTTCACCTTGGCCATTATCCAAACATGTACGTAAATGTATATAAGCTCACTTCACGGTCGGGAGAGAAAGAGAGAAAAATCGGATACGGACAGAAGTTCTTACACATTTTCACATTCCAGACAAAAAGCATGAACTCGCAGACAATTCATCACAGTAGTTTGACACGTCAGGAACATGCTTTAAGATTGCAAGCTCTTTTTGTGGCAAATAAATGGATTGTCCGTAGACAAGATGTGCAATGGTCTAACAAGCGCTTTGTGTGGGCGTTCAGATCGGGTGTGTTGTTCCGGTGTCCAATTAGGAAGATACTTATTAATTGAATAAATAATTTGAACATCTTTTGCGTATTTGTATTCAAATGTTCCAAGCGTAATTCAGTTTCTTAACCACTTAGTGTCATAACGTCAAATTCCCTCACTGTCTCTGGCTGACCAGGACCTCTGCAGTCCACCACAAGGCTGGTGTTTTCACAGCACATTTTGATTTTAGACTAAACCCCTCAAGCAGCTGTGTGACCTTCCTTTTCAAAATTTCCGACAGTTTGGCTAACAAATTCCTGTATCCAAAAATGACCGACATTATTTCAATACTTTACTTGAGTGCTGTGAGGATGTGGTAGGCTGTGGACAGGTTTTACCGATTTGAACTTTTTTTTGTGTAAAAGGATACTCAACCGACAGTGTTCCAACAAATTCTCTCCTGTGTTTGTTTCAATTTATTAAAGTTTTATTATTAAACAAACATTTTACTGACTAATTTTCAGAAAAAGATCTGTTAAGACCGTTTTTTCCGTTAAAATCGCTAGCCATGGGTCGCGTCAGAACCAGGACAGTCCGCCAGAAGGCCGCTAAGGTCATCATTGAGAAATACTACACCCGCCTGACGTTGGATTTCCACACCAACAAGCGCATCTGCGAGGAAGTCGTCATTATCCCAGCCAAGCCGTTGAGAAACAAGATTGACGGCTATCTTGCCCATTTGATGGGCCGTCTCCACCACTCACAGGTGTGCGGTATCTTAATGAAATTGCAAGAAGAGGAGCGCGAGCGTCGTGATAACTACGTGCCCACTGTTTCCGCTTTGGAACAGGACATCATCGAGGTCGACCCTGTCACCAAGAAGATGTTGAAGCTTTTGGACTTTCACAACATCCGTGGCCTGCAACTGACCCAGGCTACAACCAACAACTTCAGTCGCAGAAATAAGGTTTATTACAGAGGAGACGACATGATAAATGAACTGACATGAAGGCCAAGAGCAATAAATATTACGGTCCAGAGCAAAGCAGACAATAGGACTTAAAATACTCGTTCCTTTTCAAGAGTCATCTGAAATCAAATAACATCTTCATAGCTACGCCCTTGGTGATAGATTGGAATTCTCTAGTCTTCTAAGGCCAATAATGTTCTCCTTGTTCATTGTTCTTTTGAAACTAATCTTTGGATGGGTGAACACACATTATTCTTGAGCAACCAAACAACCTGCCTCACATCTAGAAACGCTTAGTTGAATTTAAAAACAGTTAGGAAAATAAGCTAAAATAAATTTCGCATTTACATTTTTGTTTTTAAAAATGTTCAAAATATTGTAAAATGCGTTCGATTGTATTTGTAGGTATAAAAGATACTACGTCGCATATTTCGTAAAAGAGATTCCATTTAGAAAGAAAACTAGAAAAATATTTAATTAGTGAATTCGTGATAAAAAATTAACGTGCTCCTTGGCTGTGGCACAATTGGTTTTGTCGGCTGGCGCGCTTGTTTGTGGATTGCGCTGTTGCCACACTTCGTGCCATATTCGTACAAGTATCTGTTGGTTGGTCTCTCTGTCGCTCGTTCGGACGGACGGTCGGTCGGTCGGTCGGTCGTACGGTCGTTGGGTCGGTCGAAACGTAAGTAATTTTTGCGCAAAGCGAGTACACAAAATTTTTTCCGCGCTTTAAGTTTTCTGCTCTGCTTTTGCTGTTTGTCGTGCTTGCTTGCTTGGCTTGGCTTTGCTTTGCTTTACTTTGATTGTTTCTTTCCGCGCTCGCGTTCTCTCTCTATCACTCTCTCTCTCTATCACTAGTTCTCTGCTTGTCGTTCGGTTGGTCGCGTCATGTTCGGCTGCGCGCGCTTTTCGCTTCGGGTTGTAATCACAATCACACACAGATACTTTTGCGCACACCAGCAAACATTTGACACCACACAAATGCAATGCTTAACGCTCTCTTTATTCGGCGGCGAATTTCGCCTAGTTCGAAATTCGAATAAGATATTGGCTTTGAATACGTTCCGTTTGCTGCTACCGCTTTTTCTATCATTTCGCTGTTGCCAAGTTTCATAGGCATTGCGATATGCCGTAATATCATAATGTATTTACGAAGCATTAATGAAAACAAAAATGGTAACGTTGCCGTTTGCTAATGATTGTCTTCAGCCGTTAGAGCGCTGATGTTGGCAGTGATAATGATGGCAAAGATGACATAACGTTGGTCTTTAGATAGCTTTGTGGCATTAACTAATCGGGCATCAATGGCTTTCGTACAGTTTTACATTAACTTTCAAGCTTCAATAACAATTATGTCATGATTGCAGTAAAGGGTATTTGGTTTAAAAAGCTAAAGTCTTCATATAAAATTGTATTTTTCATCTGCGATTTTTCGTTTGGTTTTAAATAACAAATATAAAATAAAAACCGACATTAAAACAGTTTATTGCAATAAAAACAGTAGCTGAAAAATTACAATTAATGCGCAAAGTAGCCGATGGAAGTGTAAGAAAAAAGCAGAAAATGTTTTTACGTATCTTTCGATATTGTTTCGACAGAATAGTTGTTTGTTGAAATTTTCACTTTGCGTGCCCAAAGATAAAAGTCGATTGGGGCGGCGCATGTTGCAAACGTGTCGGCTCAACGAAAAGAGATATTTTTGCGGCGAAGAAGCGAAGCGAACTCTCATTGGTCGGCCGACGCTGCGAGCCGAGCGTGCCGAGTGCTGCCGAGCTGGCCGAGCGCGCTGGTTGGCCAACGAGCCTCTTTCGGCGTCTCGCGCGACTTGATTTGCAGACAGCTGAGCAAGCAGAGGCGTTGAACAGAGCACATTGTGGGTGGTTGTTCTATTATTTAGCTAGCTGGCGAGAGAGAGTGTGAGCGAGTTTGGTGAGGGGTTGCTGGCTTGGGATTAAAGGGCGAGCCGTGTGATTTGTGTGCTTGCAACGCAAAACTGTTAGATTGACGAGTTGGTGAAGCGTTAATTAAAACCAAGCAACAAATCAATGACAATATTTTAAAATAACTATTGTTTACAAAAAAATAATTAAATAAATATGTATGTAAGTATACAATTCTTATGAAACTATAAAGTTATAAGGCCAAAGGTCTGATATTGTCATAATAAGTCGCTCGCAAGAGAGAGTTGAGATGGTGTGTGTTGATCATTGTTTCTTCATAATGAAGTCGTTTTTATTATTTTAATTATTACGGTTGATTGAAAACGATGATAAAATAAATGTGATAGCAAAAATTAATTAACAGAACTGCGCATGTCAACCAAATGCATTAACTGTTATACCATTGTGACCATTATAATAGTCTCGCATTGAACCATCACTGTACATATTTTTACATATTAATTGTAACATTTGAAATACTTCTGAAGAAGCTTTATTGATTTATTTTACGTATTACTTTTATAGAAATAAATGTAGTTTTACTTCGCTTAGTTTTGCAATCTCATTTTAAAGCCTTTCGCTATACAGGCGGTGCCACGCCCTTATGTCCGATTCTAATAAAACTTTTGATTATAGTCAAGCATTAATAAAAACACTCAATTGTATAGTTTGCTCTGTTTATATATTGTACATATGTATATAAACAGAGCAAAAAAAAAGTTTTTCTAACTAAAACCTTATTTTGGACCGATCGTTCCTATGGAAGCTATATGCTGTAGTCACCTGATATTGACCGTGCTTATGTATCTTCGGTTATTTATGCCAGATAGTGAGTCGATAACTCCAAAAACACATATTAATCAAGCAAAACCTCATTTTTGACCAATCATTTCTATGGGAGTTCTAGATGCTATATTGATCGGTTCGAAATAATTCTGAGATGGACATATCTGGAAAATTTCTGCGTTTCAATTTTTTCGAGGAGGAGTTTGCACTGCAACAGACAGCCAAGCAGACGGATATGGTTATATAAACTCGTCTCGTCGTGCTAATCAAGAATCTATATACTATATATAGTCGGAGAAGGGGACATTTCTCTCCGTTGTAAACTTCATGACGAAGTTAAAATACTCTTTGTTGCAAGAGTATAAAAAGTGGTGTGAAAAGTAATGTAGTCTTTCATTCAATCATTAAATAAAAAACTAGGGACTTGAAAACTCACAAGTTGAATAAGGGTACATTAAGTTTGTTTGAGAGCAAAGTAAGTAACGCATAGAAGAAGGAAATAAGTATAAAAATTCTTGATTTAGGTAACAAAAGAAGTCGGTCCGTCTGTCCTCACCAATGGTTCTCAGAAGCTAGAGACTGGGAAATCTGACAATAGACTTGAAAAGTTTGGCAGCAGATCAAGTTTCAATGGCTTTGTGACACACCCACTCCTTCCGGCCCTTCCAGTATCGCTTCCACTTTTCTCAAAAGCCATAGCTCCGACACCAGAAGCGATAGAAACATAAAAATCGGTCGGTAGACTTTTATCGTTACCGCAAATTTGATTAAAACAATATCAAATGTACTTTGTTGACTTTTAGGTAAAAATGGTCACTCAGTTGTTACGTAACGTTTAAGGGGTGGGTGCACAGAAAACCTTACGATACGTTACATAGGAGAAGGGTTGGTCAAAATTCTTAAAAAATTGCCTTACGTAATACTTGAACGGCCGCAACGAAAAAAGTGAAGTTAGAAGGAATTTTTGTAAATTGACTGAATTAGGCGCGGGTGAGGGTATTTTCGGATTTTTAAATTGAGATTAAAATAGGCAGGTATGGATTCCGTATTGAATTAATATTGTTTTTATCATAATGATATTTATTCTATGATAGAAAACGTTTGAACTTATCATCAAAACTTTAATAAGCTATCGCTTTTTAAAATTTAAGTTGATTCAACTTTGCATCGACTTTTATAGGAAACTAGGACTTATGTGGAAATTTTGTTAAACACTACACTCGAAGCAAAAACCATTTTAGTTAGCAAAAAAAGCATCAGTGCAAGCAAAACGTTTGGTTTGTTCATATTGTAATTGTTAACTTATTTAAAATTATTGTTTAACAAAATACATACACAGTTATTTTTTTTAAATACAAAATGTATGTATTTTTATATGAAATCACATTTACAGCACATAAATGCCTTTTTACGGACTGCTTTCGCTTGAAATTAAATACCAAGTAGGCGTAATGTATTGTCTTGCGCTTCAAATACAACAAGAAACAAGAAAAAATCGTCTGCGTTTATTGAGTATTTTACGCACGGCTGCGGTTCGTTGTCTTAACTGCGGAATTATTCCACGAAGCACATGCACAAAATGGTCATGAGCTTACGGGCGAAAAGGTCGACAACACAAAGTAAAAAACCCATCATTATTTCATGGCACTGTTTCTAATAAGATCAGCTAGCAGGATAAATGTGTATTATTCGAAGCACTTTGAGAATGAAGATTCAGAGTTCATATCACGTGGAAACATTGAAAAAAAAAAATAGAATTTGGTTTAAAGTAAGGAAATGGTTGCGTGTGCATAAAACACAGCTCTGCTACGTTTGTAGAATTCTGTTATTCTTCTCACTGCATAATTTTTCTTAATGTGTTCGTTTCGACACCGAAAACTTAAGATAATACAATGCCAATTGCATGAATTTATGTTTGCTGAAAAATCGGGTATTTAATCGTAGACATGACCAAAAAGGAAAAAGAAACTTTCTTCAAGCAATTGGTTGTCGTCTTTGCTCTTCTGAATATACGCAGTTTGAAAGGTAAATTGATAATACAGTGTCTAGGTGATAAACCCTTAAGTCTTAAGCTTTTTGTTTTTAAATAAGACGGGCAAACTTGAGGCAAATTTAAATTGAAAGTCGATTGATTTTAAGGTGACCGTTTTGATTGTCCTTTTCTTGAGCCGACGGTTGATACCCATGATGGGCTGGATGGTTTTAGAGTCATAGAGTTTTTTGTTTCAACCACCCTTTTTGAATAAGCCACAATGACTTCACAACAGTGTCATAATTTAAATGGAAATTAAAAAACGCTCTTATCTTCTAAGGTAGATGAGATAGATATTCTAATAATATATGAATTTAACCAAGAACAATCTGAAATTTTCTATATTTTGCTACAAAAAAATAAAAACTACACAAACATGTGATTTGAATTTCTTCTGTCAAAATAATCATCAAATTTTTGTCTTGAACTCTGGCTTTTTGTGCATGAGGTTCGACGCGTTCCGGTTCCCATGTTGGAGCTGTTAACAAAGCAGTTCTACCACCCAGTGTGAGTCTCTTGTTATCCCAACGCCTTTGTGGACACAATGCACGCTGATGCACTGAGCACAGTTTTTATGAACGTGCACCAAATATTACAATTTAAAGTGACTTATTTTCCTTTGAAAGTTGCTTCGATTTAATAATAATTTGAAATTGTTTTTGGTTTTTTTTGCCTTTTTCATCGACGTTTTCGCTTATCCTCGTGACACCAGATGGCACCTGCTAACTCGTGACAAATATTGTGCGACGTGACTTGACCATTTTCACGTTAAAATCCGTTGCACAAAGCATGCGTTGTGCACCCGCGCCCCGCGCACCTTGAGCCAACAACTGTGCGGAACTTCACTTCCTGTTAGGTCGCCATTTTACATAATGCTAAGTAAAACATTTTGTTCGCATTTTGTGAACATTTTGAGTCCGTTTCCGTGTCCGTGTCCGTGGACGTGGCCGTGCCTGAGCTTGTGTCCTTTACAAATATTTATTGAGATGGATAATATTGCATTGCATCCCTTTGTCGAGCTTATACTTTGCTCGCGGTCATTTAAAATTGAAATATAAATTCGATATTTTGACCGAACCTTTTCAGCTCGTCGAAGTGAGTACGTTTTTACTCAAAGGGGCACCACGTCTTTGAACATCCTTTTGCTTAACAATTTTCGAATAATTTTCAAATATTATTCATATTGATTTTGTTGTATTTGCTCCTTTTTTGTTTTCGTTTTTGTTTTTGTTTTTGCTTCTCATTGGCGGCATTCATTTTGCACAATGCCCAGAGCAAGGTGCGTGCATATTAGGCCTTTTCGTTGAGACCCTTTTTGGCGCCTTTGGCCAAATTGGCTCACTCCAAGCGTCGTCTATGCTAATATGCATTTCCGTTTGTTGTAGTTGTTGTTGTGCTCTGAAATTTCTTTGCATTAAGTTTACAATAACTGACATGGAGAAAGCAACACTCTGCTTCTTGATCATACATCAACATCAACTTCATTTGGGCAGAAGAGGCGATTGTTTTATGCTCAAACGACGAGTGGAATTCAAATGGCAACATTAAATTAATTTCCATCATTAGTTGATGAACGTTTAACTGTTCATTAATGGCGTCGTTTCGTAGCTGAAAGGATTTGTAATCGTGGCAGTTCGTCGTCGATCTTGACACATGAAAATAAGTTGGTTGGCAATTTTAATTTTGGATATACGAAATATGATGCGATCGAAATCACCTATGGGAGTTGCCAATGGAGGGAGTGCGGCTGCGAAGTGACAACGGCTGCGGGTGACGGGTGACGGGTGAGGGGTGGCGGGTGTTGCAGTACATTATTTCTGCAAATTTGTTAATCGCAGCGCAGCGCCTTGACACATACGCTTCAAGTGGCTTCATGTAACAGCGAAATTGGCGTATGCATACTGCATCACACTACCCTCGGTCTCGGGGGAATGGCTTGCCATTTTTAAATTGGGCAAATTAAGGGCTGATTTGTACGCATTCCGGCATTGCTGCTTTGCATTGCAATGCAAACTGTTGACGAAGGGTCGGCGTGGTGGTGGTTGCCGGCTGCCGGCTGCCGCTACCGCCGCTGGTGCTGACGGAGCTGACGGTGCCCGATAAGCATTCGTTGTACACAAAAATAAAAGGGAAAACATTTGTATTTGCAATCGTTTTACGAACCCGTCAAATTTAAAAGCAATAAACGCGTCAGTCGTCAGGGGAGTGACGCGTGTTCGTTGCCTGCCCGCCTGCCTGCCTAGCTCACTGCATGGTTGGCTGGACGGGCAAACGGCATGATACTTTGACCCCAAAACGAATGCAATCCAAAACTCGCACCACCCTAATCCGATCCAAGCCCGAATCGAGCCGAGCCGAACTTGTGCATTGCTTTGTCGTTGTTGTTGTTGTTGTTGTTGTCGCAACATTGTTATACATATGATTGCATTCCTGCACAAGTTGACAAGCCACCAACCCTGTTTCACATTGTGTGCATGCACTTGCCATCAATGCTCGAATGCTCGAATGCTCGAATGCTCGAACGCCCGGAAACCCTCGTCACCCAGTGCGTCGCTTAGGCTTCATGCATTTCAGAAATGTCAAGTGCACAACTTTCTCTCTGACACAATACGGAATGAAAGCTCCGAACGAACACAACTGCTACGACAAATCGACGCTCAACTGATGCTGACGCACAGTTTGGCCCTAAAAGTCAATTACAGGGGAGAAAAAAGTACCAAGCGATGAGATGATTCTTGATTTTATTTCCTTTTTAATGGCTCGGCTTTTCTGCTGACTTTTTCCAATTTGCCACCCGCCGGCGGCACTCTGAACTCACTTTGCCCCGTACATAGGGCTGCACAGTGGAAGCAACAGCAACAACAACAACAACAACAACAACAAGTTAAGAGCGCACAAGCAAAACACAAACATTGTTTTTCCGTTTTTTGTTGCGAACTATGGCAAAGTCGGTTTTTTGCCGTTGTTACTTCAGTTGTAGTTGTTCTTGTTGTTAATTGTAAACTTAATGGCGCTGTAATTAAATCGCAACGCTGCAGGCAGTCGGACTGGCGGACAGGCGGACAGACAGGCAGGCGCACTCTGCCGTAGTAGGTCGCCCACATGCCGTACACTTGTTGAAGGCTGCACTTGCCTATCCTTTGACTTTTTACCTCACTCACTCACTCACTCGTACACAAAATATGTTTTTATACCATTATAAGTGCATCCTCATTGACTCTCACATACTGCTTGTGTAACCACAGTCACTTTTCGTAATGGCTGTCACATAGGCCGAGCTGAAATTAGATTACAGGCCATAAAGCAAAATCAAGTGAAAGCGGAAGCGGAAGAAGATAATAAGGAGCCTTGCACCGTTCGGTGAATGAATGAATCATAACAAAGAAAAACAGTTAAGATACGAGAGCGGGTGCATTCGAGTTTGTCAAAACAAGGGGTCTAATCGTGCAGCGAGAGTGCTCTGTAACTTGTGTAACCTCATCTTCAATGAAAATTGGCGGAATTCGCCCGGCATCCGGAAGAAAATTTAGCGAACAACAACTTCAATCGAGAAGCCGCCTTTTGTAATCATTGTTGTCTATTAAGTTGTATAAAAATTCGATTGAAAACACGCATTGGCAGTCATGGCATATTGAATTTAGTTTCCAGGTTGAGACCGTTGTGGAACAATCCATGCTTCAAAAGCACTAATTTGGAACTTGTCGAAATCTCCGACGAAGAACCTAACGGTAATAAAGTGTTATGCTAAATCCAACTCCTTTTACAATAAACAGGGAGTTCTTTACAACGATTAGTAAACGTTTTAGAGTGAGAATGGAAACAAGTAAACGTTGTATACCCTATGGACAAGGGCGTCGCCAAGGGAAGAGCATCACAACTTTGGTACTTCCAATACTGAATAAGGTCGGATTTATGCAAACCCCCTTTGGAACGCCCTTTGTGAAAAGCCGGCTACGGTCTTGCCTATAGACCATGATGGCAAGCCACACACACACATACACAAAAAGCCGTAATGCAGAAAGGAACATGATAAATAAGTGTCAAAGAAAGATTGTCTTTTTTTTACTTGTACTCTGTGGGGTCGCTCGGAGAGATGTAAGCAATAAAAGCAATTGTAACGGTAAGAAATAATTTCTCTGAAGTCGCCAGCACAACGCACACTTTCACGCACACGGCGCACGGTTGTGCAGGGCAACAGCTGGCCGAACAATTACTTCCTTCGGGCGGTGGAGAGCTGTCATAGGCGGCTGCTGAGCGCTCCGGTCAAGTTCGACAAAGACCCTGGCCATCGAGCAGCGAACATATGTTCTTGACTTGTACTTAGATTGTTTGCGCCGTGTTTGCCTCGTGAGTGCTTGTGTGCTTGTATGGAAGCCGTGCAACAGTGCTATTTTGGGAAGAGGGGCTGGTCAATTGTGTGAGCGACCACAATGTTTGGGGTGGGGGGGAAATGGAAAATATGCTTATGATTTCTTCAAGGGCTCTCGAATATTAATACAATTGAAACAATTTCGATTCATTCATGTTTGTTTTCGAAATGTTGTTCATAATAAAATTACTGTCGATGGAAAATCAAATTCATTATATTGGATAATCGTTTCTTGGTTTACTGGTGGCGCTCTTTGCAAATAAGTTCCCCCCCGGGTCAGAGACTCCTTAGAGTTAATTTAACAATACTTTTTTTTTATTGACGAAGTTTTTCTTGGGTTTTGTTTTTTTCTTTCAATTAAATATTTATTTTTGCCACGTTCTATTTCTTATAATAAATATATGTATATAGTATTTTATTATTTTTCTTTATTTTTCTTTTATAATACATATGTCTTTATTTTATTAAGCAAAAACAGATGTATGTGTGTGTGTTTTTATGAATTCGTGTAAATATGCTCAAGCGCCGAAGAAAATTTCTCTGACGAGATTTGAAATTCAAGTGCAATTCCAAATTTAGTTCCACCTGCCTCTTGAATCGATTTCAAGGCTCCCTGGTTTCCTTGTGTGTTGCGTAAGCATCGATTTGTTATTACACATTTGTTGTTGTTGTTGTTTCTAGTCGTTAGCGTTGTTGTTGCTGTTCTGTGGCTGCAATTGTTGCTGCTTGTTGCATGACTGCTTATTTGCTGCGATTGCCGCTTGTGTGAGTGCTTGTGTGTGCGAGCTGCATTTGCCACTGCAGGCAATAAGCAACGCTCTGGGACTAACACCTTCGACGTGACGTGACGTGCTGTGACGTGCCATTATGATTGCCGTTCACCAACCGAAAACCTTTTCAAATAATCAGCTCGCTGCCATGTGGCTTATTGGCAGCCCAACTCAGTTCGGACATGCCTTCAACGCTTCGCAATTTATGCGCAAGCACAAATTATTAATAAACATCGGCCGCGCCTGGCACGCGTCTCTCAGCCAACTAATGTGTCAGCTAATTTATTCTCACTTTGCTCGGAATCAACAAAATATTTTTGGTATTTAGCATAATGGCTTTGGCTTCGATCGCAATTTCTCTGTGTGCTTTTGCCATGTTACTCGCAGCTGAAAAATGACCGTCCGTCCACTAATTGCATGCGGCCAGAATCTGTTTCGAATTTCGTTGACAGTCGAGCACAAAATCAAAAGCAACAAAAAAGAAGGGTTTGCGAACAACAACAAATCATTTGCTTTAAAATTAATTGACACAATTTCGATTTTTTGGCATTATGAATTTTGTTTAATGTGAGCTTTAATTGAGCGGAGTTTGCAATTAATTAAGGAAAAATAGCTTATTTTTTGGCCTTCAGTCAACTACAAACATCATATATGTAAATATGAATGCACTTTTGATTTACAAAAAAGCACAAAATGGCGTTGTTTTAAATGCGCCTGACTGGGTCTGGGCAATATCTGGCCCAACATCGTATCACAAACCGCGTTTTCGAATATCCGACGTGAAACCAAGTTAAATTGGCTTTGATTGCAAATTAACGAATTCATTTGACAAATCAAAGGGACGGCAAGTACACAGACACACACACACACTCACACATACAGATACACACACGCACAAGTGTTCTTTCATTAAGCATGATTGTGTGTGTGCATGCGCTGACTTAATCAACATGATATGAACACCCACTTGACTATTGCAAAGCGTGCAGGTTCTCATATTCCGCATTTATACAGGGTGCCTCAGTCAACACTTAAGTTCGAATTGTTGAACAGAAATTTTAATCAGATTTTAAAGTTTCCGATTCCGTTCTTGATCGATTGCTCTGCAATATAACTGTTTTTTATTTTAATATAAAAATTATTAAGTTTGAATATGTTTCTTTTTCTTTGAAAGTTTCATAAATATACATATACATACATATGTGTGCATTGCCGCACCCTGTATGTGAACTGGCTCTGCGAATAAACGCTGCATAGAAACATGTATTAAACATGTGGCAACTTGTACTAAGTATGACATGCACATTCAGGCACATACATTGGCATTTATTCAGTCGTTGCATAATTGCAACTGTCAACAACATCGATTGCATATGTATAAATGTATAAATGTATATGTGTGAGTGTGCGTGTGTGTGTGTATTCAGTGGTGGACAATTCTGATTGTCAAATATCTGAAGCGATGTTTCACTATAAATGCTTGGGTTATATTGAATTAAGCATGTTCGGAGAAATACTCTCACACACATACACACACACACACACACGCATAAACATGGTCTTGAACATCATGTGGTAAGTATTTTCAAGCGAAAAATAAAATCAAACTTCTTGATTACAAATTTAGACTGCACACACACACAACTCACACACACATGTGTACATTTATTTCAAAGAATTCCGATGCAAACATGTGCTTGTATTGGTTTTGGCTTGGCCTTAGTGAGAGGATTGTCAGCTTTTCTTTTAAGCTTGTCGTGTGTGTTATCTGATGGCAGACTTGACCTCTTGCATTCAGCAAACGAATGCTAATTGAGTTGCATAGTGAATCATCCATGTTTTTATTGCTTTCCAAAGATTCTCTTCTTCTTCCGGCTTAAATCCATCATTGTTTGCTGTGTGCGCAAATCACCCTCAGTTGTCAGTCGATACTCGTGGGCTGCACGACTGCTTTTGACCGTTGCAATGTGGGGTGTTTTTTGGTTCGTCTTTTTTATGGAAGCATATAAAACTTATTTTGTTTTTATTATTTGTTCATATGTTTATTTTCTTTAGTCCCTTTTGTGCATTTATAGAAATTTGTACAACTTCCCACATTAATCGCAGGAACCAACTGCCAATCGCGCTCAATATTGAGCTTAATTCATTGTAAGAATATTTTCGCCCCACTTGTTTTAAAGCTTTTGTTTATTGTTCTATGTGTGTGTGGTTTTTTAACCGTCCCAACATCAAATGTCGTTTCGTAAATTGCTTCAGTCTTTGTATTTTCCCTCCAGCACACCCCGATCTGAAGGGCTGCAGGCTCAGTTCGTCAATCTAACGATGTGCCATTACGCCCATGCCCATACCACGATTTCCATATAAATAACATAATACATAACACAACACATTGCGGCGCTCGCAAGAAACCCAACGAGAAAATTAAGTCACTTTCATGTTGTCAAAGCCCCAAAAAAAACTTTTCCTATCAGCGTCTTTGTTTGCCTCGAAAATCAATTAACGCGCGCGCTCATGAGCGGCATCAAAGTTTCCTTGCAGTGCAAGACGCCAATTTACAGTTAACCAAAATTTAAATAGCATCCGGGGAGCAGACCATATTACATTGATGGCTGGAGCAATGGGCACACCGAAGACGGAACATGGAACATGGCAGAGAGGGCACAGGACACAGGGGTCGGGACGCGGTGGAAGTGTAAAGTGTTTTGATAAGTCATAAAATTTAATGCGCTTCAATGTCATAAAAATCAGTGTCACGACAACAAACACTCACACACACACACACACACATACACCCAAAGTTGTTAAACAAAGAACGAACGAAGAATGAAGCACGAAGAACGAAGAAGGAAGAAACGAAGAAACGAAGGAGCAAGAAGCAAGAAGCATGAGTCAAGCCAAACAAAGGCCAAGTGTGTGGGCGGCTTTGGCGCAATAGCAACTTGTTGTTGTTGTTGTTGTTTGTGGGGTTGATAAGCTCACCAACAGGACTTTTGTATGTAGTATTGAATCCAGTCATAGCAGCATAAAGGCAGCCAAGCATTTCAATTGATACCATAACAAAATGAAATGAGTCAATTGCTGAAGAATCTCTCGTTGCTAAGTACTTTTGCTTTGGCATAGAATCATTGGCCATCCAAAAAACAAAAACAAAAATAATATACATACAACACAACGTGAAGAAACATGCCGGAGCGCGTGACTTGAGCAATAAATTTGACGATTGCTGATTTGATTTGATTTGATTCGATTTGACTCTATTTGCAATTATTCGACTGCTTAGAGACGAACCACAACAATTCTCATATAAAATGGCGTTGCCATCACATTGAGTCAATGACAGTTTGAAGTTTATTGCAATAACTTTTTCGCTTTGTCGTTCTTTGAGAGAACTCAACTCAACTCAACTCAAACAATGCAAATGCGTTCGCAGGCGACAGCTGCAAATTCCCATGTGCATCACTTAACCAATTTGCTCAAAACTACAAATTTGCATTAAATTTTGTGGAGAGTCGAGTTCAATGACGATACCACACCAAACCATAGAATCCGCATGCGGTCGCTTTTGCCACTTATGCACTTTGAGTGAAGTTAAGTTAAGTTGCTCGTTTCGAGTCAACTTGTTTAACAGGCACAAACCAAGTCTGCAAGAACCCTTTTGCGCACGAAGTTTACTTACAAACTTTCCATTGACTTTGCTTTGCTAAGTGTTCACAGCACTTGGGCCGACCTCGGCAGCTCAACGTTCAATGTGCATGGTCAAATATGCAGTTCACAGCCAATAAGAAAATGTTAGCAAAGCAGGCGAAAGAAAAAAAGTTACCAAATAAATAAACTATCGCTTGTTTCGGTTTGTTCGGTTTGTTCGGCAATCATCGATTATATTGCACCCTGTATGCGTCCGCAATTCGTTACCTTCGTAAATTTTGACTTCATTTGCTTCAGAGTTAATTTCCAATGTAAGCTATACCATGTCTAATACTATGCCATAAACCAATTCATTTTGTACTACAGGATCTGAGAATTGCTTGATCTTATTCCAATTCATCAATTCCCAACCTGTAAATTTTCACTTAGTGTCTTGGTTCATCATCTATTTCACAGGGGCATCCAAGAAGCACAAGTGGTTACGGATACCCGGAATTAGCCAAGTCCAATTCCAGAATCTTCGGGAACGAAATCGGCCGGGAACCCATGATAGGATGCTCTAGTTGCACA
This sequence comes from Phortica magna, assembly GCA_037044515.1. NCBI lineage: Eukaryota > Metazoa > Arthropoda > Insecta > Diptera > Drosophilidae > Phortica > Phortica magna. The sequence continues at coordinate 48,675 of JBAMBP010001928.1, forward strand.
GAAATAAGAATTTCCGGTGCTCAATGCTTCTTTTAGCTGTAATGTTTCATAAATTCGCACTGATTAAATATGCTTTTATGGCAAATTGTAAAGGCTGAGAAAAGAAGAAGACAAACAAAAGTAATAAAGTTTTAAGAAAACTTCTCAAAAGCATTCTGTATGGCTGAGATATTGCCTTCTGTTATGTTGACGTCACGTGATAGTTTCATTTCGATGCCTTGGATGCCTTGGATGTTCGATTAAACAGTTGGCAAATCGGTGCTCGGTAAGAAGACATGATATTTCCAATAATTCTTTGGTTGTTTGTTTCTGTCGGTTTTATATGACACAAAAAATGGAATTTTGAAATGAAATGTTGAGCTCGAAGGAGTCGATATCGATGTGGCTACAGCAGGGGCAGGAAAGTGGCAATCAACATCGCAGAGCAGTGAAAAGGAATCGTTCGTTTTCGTTCATTTTCGCCCGAATTTCGTGTGCATTCTGCTGTGCATTGCAATTATGCATGAGCGAACTTTGCTTCTCGATGGTGATGACGATGATGATGATGAAACCGTTGTCAGGGCGACTACCTGCCACACAGATATTGCTGGCGGCTGCTTTGCTGTGGGCGTGTCATCATGAACGGCATATTTCAGTCGCAGTTCGTTAGCGCAACAAATTCCACATTGCCTGCTACTGAATATAGCAAATTAACTCACTGCGCTGGTGAGCTGCATTTTCCACTTGAGCGTTGCCCAACTTGCCCAACTTGCCCAATGGCTGGCAATTAGGCATTCTCTTTTTCGAGCGCATCGTTCAGTGTGGCAAACATTTCGAGGCCTTGGCGATGAGTTCGTCGTGCTATGATTGCTGCCAATATGTGATTAAGCTTGTAAATTGGCTTGTTGCGAAAACTCTAGACAACATAATAAAAAAAACCAGTAAGGAATTGCAGTTCTCGACATCGAAATACCCTGTACCTTCAATTTCTAGCGGCTGTTATAGGAAGTTAACCCGTCTACTTTTCAATCGAAGCAGATTTCGTTTCCATTCAATGTCAAACATACCAATTTTTACTCTTATAGATCAATTGGCTCCAGAGATATTACGTTTCTCTATTTTAGTTAAATTTGACCGTGGCCACGCCCATGCCCAATTGTATATTCTGTTTTGTTGGCGTTCGATTCACCTCATCTCGAGTTTTGAAATTTTTTTTACCCGAGGTAGCTTCAGCTTTTGCCCCACACCAATAAGCTAAGTCCCGGTGGGGAAACACAACATAAACTTCATCTGCTTAGTGAATAGCAAAAAATACAAGTGCCGTTGACTTTGAAGTTGCAGAAACGATTGCTTCAATTAATTCTGTATTTTCTTTGAATTCTTGTTGTATTTTCTCTTTTTATGTGCTCTGTTTTGATGCCCTGTACCTTATGGTACAAGAGTATATTGCTTTTGTGCGTATTGAGAATGTATGAAACACCTAAAAGGAGGCCCGGCGGACCCTATAGAGTATAACCATATATTCTTGATGAGTATCGAAAGGGAAACTGATCGGGCCGTGTCTAACTATATGTCCATCAGTATGAAGTGTATTGGAGTGTAGCTGACTCGAACAGCAAGATAGTATAGAAAAATGAGCGTGCCACGCCCCCGTATAGTAAAAATGTAAAATGCTTAAATCTTTGGAACCATAACATCTACAAGAGTGAAACTTTGTCTTGGCCACGCCCACATTTTGTTAAAATAGAGAAACGTTATATCTCTGGAACTAATTTGTCTAGAAGAATACAAATGGGTATTGGCGGGGTATTTGCCTGTAAGAGCTGTACAAATTGAAGGGCATTTCGGAGTCGAGTACTCTCGACTCTAATTCCTTACTGGTTTATTGTTGTTTTTGGTGCACTTGGCTGAGTTTGCATTTTGCGAAATTAAACTCGATTGGCGCCACTGGTCGCCACTGGCCGCCATTTTCTGCGAGCGCTGCTCAACTAATTTTAAAGCGCAACTTGGCTTTTTGTCGCCTCTGCCGCGATGGCGGTCGGCCGACCAAGCGCGACATTTGCACTTTTTGCGTCTTGTGCTTTTCCGCTTTTGCCGCAGCGCGAACTCAACACGCTTTGTGAAAAACGGTGACTGAGTGAAAAACTTTTTGCCAACCGAACGAACGAACGACCGCCATCAGACACGCCATCAGTCAGTCCGCCAGAGCGTCAGTCAGTTAGGTACTCAGTGCATGGTTGGAAGTTTGCTATTCTCGGATTATAGCCGAGTGTGCGAAGTGCAGAAACTGCACACATACAATACACAACATGCCCCGCTAGGGGGACAGGGGAGCCGTGCCACACCAGACCCCAACCATCAAGACAACTTCGGTACTTCCAATAGTAAATCAGGTCGGCTGTATGCAAGAAGTGGACATATTTTTGGAGAAAAGCGATTTTGAGACCCCCTTTGTGACAGGCTGGCTACGCCCTTGCGTATCGCTGAGAGTTGGCTTGGACAAAGTTTGTGAAACATGTTGAAAGGCATTTTAAACGCTTTCAGACACATTGCAGTTTTTCATACACATAATATTTTTTTTTTATTGTGCATACATGTGTGAATGAGAAAACTCTCAGTGCTAACATGAAGCGGTAAAATTAAACTGAAAAGACTCCTCGTTTGAGATAAAAGATGTGGAGGATGTGGAAATCAAATAAAAACCAGAAAGGGAGCTATTCTCGGCTCTGCCGAAACTTCTATACGCTTTCAATCGTTTTCCCAATTATTCTTATTGGAAACCCCTTTTTAATTTTCCAATAAGAATCATATTCGTAGCCACGGCTTTTCTCTAATTCGTTTAAAAGAAAGCGTTGTAGTCATACTTCACTACATTTTGCAGTCTTGTATCTCGTCTGCTTACTGTATGTATGGTGGGTGCCACGCCCTCATGTCAGATTCTTATGAAACTTTGGAATATACTCAAGCATTAATCAAAACACGGATTTGAAAAGTCAGGTTTGTTTATATTCAAAAACATAAAAGTTTTGGTCGATAGTTCGATCGTTGGTCGATCGTTCCTATGGGTGCTATATGATATAGTAATCCGATCAAGCTGACTTATACATGTAAGCCGCCTGCGAGGAGAAGAACATCTTCTGCATTCAAATTTTTTTGATAACTCTAAAAGGGAGGAGTTCGCATTGAAACAGACTGACAGACTGACATACCGACAGACAGACGGACATACGGATATGGCTATATGAACTCGTCCTGTCGACCTGATCAAGAATATATTTTCTTTATATAGGCGGAGATATCTCCTTCTCTGCGTTGCAAATTTCACGACAAAGTTAATATACTCTTGAGTATAAAAATAAGTTTCTCACTAAGGTGTGCAAAGCTAATTAAATGCACTTATATATTATATATACACATGTACTTATATTAATTTATTTAAAATATATTTCTATATATTTTTATACACTGTACCTTATGGTGCAAGGGTATATTAGTTTTGATCACATTAAAAGTATATATACATATGTAAGACCTAACTATACATTCTTGAAGAGCATCGATAGACAAGTCAATATGGCCGTGTCCGTCTCTTCAACTGAATCAAAATACCTTCGCCCCTAACCAAAGTTTATTGACTTGGAGCAAATAATTAAATAGAACTGAAATCAGTTTCGATTGAAAAATGGGTGTGGTAAGGGTAGAGGGTTTTTCGAAGTTGAGCACTTTCTACTGTATTTCTTTGTCGTTTTTTTCCTTTGGATTATTTACTTAATAAAGTACTCTAAAAGTCGTTCGCAACAGTAAAACTTTTGAGTGCATTTGCGCTTAAAGAAAGTTATAATCCTACTGGCCACCAATCCTTTTTTGTTGTGCTTTAAATGAGATTATGAAGAATTAAATGATAAAATATTTTTGTTAATTCAATGCATGAATTGAAATGCCGGTGAGAGAAGTTCTTGAACAATCTTAGTAACCTTTTGTGCCTCAATTCGGCGTCATCTTTCCTTAAGAGATTTTTTTAGGTGCTGCACATCTGTAACTCTGTTCTGTCCTTAACAAAATGCCATGCAGCAAAGGATCTTCCAAGCTCGCGCTTTCTTATTAACACTTTTTTCATTCGAGACTGCGAAGCACTTAACAAGCTCCCGCCCAAACACGAACGAAATGAATCATTTGCCGACTTTGTTTTTGTTTTGTTTTCATATACTAAAGTACAAGACAGAACCCCACCAACGCAGTGTATGCGAGAATGTATCTAAATTAAGTTGTTATCCAGTCGAAAATATGTGTGTATGCAAATTATTTTCTGTTCATGTCAGACATAAACTTTTTTATGGCCAAATGACATGTAAGCGCAAGCCAAAAAAACAATGAGAGTAAACAGCAGAGTTGTCGCTTTATGTTAAACGCGAATAGTCTTTGCCACACACACCACCTCACCCACCGACCGACCGACAGCGCCCTTAACGTCACCCTCCTCCAAAAGCGCTGGCTTACAGTGGCGCCCAAAACCCTTTAGCTGCACTGGCCAACTGGCTGTGCCTTCAGTGCCATTTGTCTAGCAAACACTTTCGTCTGGCGCCATGACAAACAACGCAACATGAACACAGCGTTTGTGTGCGTGCGTGTGTGTGTCTGTCGCGTGTATGCAATGCATACAAGTATTGGTATTGGTACTGGTGTGCGTCTGTCGGAACGACAACTTAGCTACCAAATCAGATAAGGCAAAATTCAGTGCGGCTCAGTGAAATAATTGCAAATCATAAATATATGTATGTGTGTATGTACATGACGAGACGGAACGAGACGAGGCATGGGGGAACATATAACTCACAGTGTATGTTGTGCAGCGTGCCCGCCCCTCGGCCAAGCCGCTCATTCGTGCTTTCGTTTGCGTTCCGCAGTATGTGCTGTTGGTCCATGTGTCACCGATGAATATGCGTGCATGTGTGTCTGTGTCTGTGTGTGTGTGTGTGTGTGTGAGTGAGTGTAGTCAATGTAGTTAATTAAGACAACATTCTAATCGGGCAAATGCGCTTGTAACCAACCAGTCGCTCGTCCGCAATCTTAGCCTGATGGCGTGTTGGGCTTTTACAAGCCTCTAATTGAGCGTGCGCTCGTCTGCGTTAATTACGGCTTTCGCTTCAAACGCTCACATTTCATGCCTTTGTCAACCAACTCAACTCGACTCGACTCGACTCAACTCGACTCAAGTCAGTTCGTACTTTGTGTTTGCACTTTTAAAGCCAAACAGGCATACAAATACAATCAAAAATGTTCGCTTGTTGCATTGTGGGCGGCAAACTTGTCGTGTTGTAATGATCAGGCGAAATAAAAATTAAGTTGTTCAAGTCTGCCACGCAAACACTTTCGAATATGAACACAACGAAGCCACCATGGGTGAGTCTCTGCTGGTGAAAAAAGAAGCAATCAAAAGTAAAAATAAGGTGCATGCATGTTGCATTTACGGCCCGTGAATGTACGTGGCAATTTCCTGTGCCAATTTTACGGCACGTAACCAAAATTAAGCAATTATTCGTAAAGCTTCCGTTGGATTTGTCGTCCGTTCTTACAAACAGATTTGAATTTGTGCTGAAATTTGCCTTTCAAATTTAGAAATTATATTCTGAGTAATTACTGGCATAAATCTTAGGTATATCTTTTTGGAACAGCTTAAAATTTATATCGAATAATATTATTCAATTACATTTTCGAAAGTTAGAATAATGTATTTTGATGAGGTTAATTACACATATTCCTGCCTGTAAGCTGGAAATAATCAAAAAACAAAAACTGAACTATTAATAGAACGCACAGTTTTCTGTATAAGAACGGACATACTTTTCTATAATTTTCTATTTCTATAAATGGGATTAAAAAAAATGTTTCTAATGAAATTGTAAACATTTAGTATTACATACTCCCATGTGACATGAAGCCACACAATACATACGGTGATTGTCTGCGAATTTAATGATTCTCCATATAAGTTGCCTTCTATCATGTTCGATTGCTGCTTTTATTTTTGTTGTCCCAGTTCCAAAAGAATTTGATTTATTAAATTTCCGCGTTGCCTGACACTCCTTACTGCAAATATGATAATTTACTTCTCGTCGATTCGTATTTTCGTAATCATATTGGGTTGGGTTAGTTTTAAGACCTCCTCAAATTGGTCACTCACTGACAACAAATGCTATTGATTTTCTTTGACCAATGTATTGTTTATTTTGTACGCCTGCGAAAAGAGTATATCAACTTTGTTATGAAGTTTGCAGCGCAGAGAAGGAGACATTACCGACCTTACAAATGTCCGCCTGTCCGTGTTTCAATGCGAACTGCTAGCTCACTTCTTTCGAAAATTCTCTTGCAGGCAGTTTGTATGTAATCGGCTTGATCGGATTACTATAGCATACAGCTGCCATAGGAACGATCGGTTTTGCCTTGAAACGTTTTGATTTTAAAACTATCACCTCAATATTTTGTACAAAAACATCCTGAATGTCAATAAAGACACTCTCCGAGATTGGTAAAGATCGGACGACTACAGCAAATAGTGCAATAGGAACAATCGGTCAAAAATAAAGTTTTTGGAATACATGTTTAATCTTACATATGAATAGAACAAACTTTGCAATTACGGGTTTTTATTAGTACATGAATATATTCCATAGTTTTATAAGAATCGGACATAAGGGCGTAGCACCGCCCATTTAGAGAAAAAATTAAAAATCTGTTAGCAAAGGAGATTGAACATCGCAAAATGTAGTAAAGTGTGATTCTGCTTTCTTGAAAACTCAGGAAATGGGCGTGGCTATGCCTCTTTATCTTTAAAAACTTATAATATTCTTAATGGAAAAACTAAGGGAAGGAGTTTCCAATAAGAACAATTGTGATAATGTTTGCAAGCGTATACAAAATTCGGCAAAGCCGAAAATAGCTCTCTTTCTGTTTTTTTTTGTGTTTGTTAACTAGGACAAACGCAGATGACAATGCCAAATAGGTGCGGAAGGACCCACTTGAGCGGGTCAACTTGGAAATGCTTGGAAGTGCTTACCGTTTTCACTCATATTTTGCGCTAATCGTTCGAGCAATAAAAACTAAAAACCGCGGCTAATTAAACTTGACCACGACACGACACGACACGACACGACGCAGCACGGCCGACACACAAAGTCATGTCTCATTGACTTTATGAATGAGTTTGGATGGACTGCGTGTGTTTGGTGGTGGAGCGTTAAAAGGATCAAATGGTTAATAAGCATGAAACGCAAAACTGTCGTATTGCCACAAAAAAGCCCAAACACCATGGCCTATTAACAGAATTGACAACGCCAATGGGGCGGCATAAACATGACCATCTAACTACCTCAACACTTTCGCACTTTCGCTTGCTGTGAAAAGCCAATTGGACTCACAATCTATGCAAGCTTCGTAGTTTATTGAAATTTAGCAAAAGGTGCAACATGTGAACCGACCGAAAGGCAATGCCATCACAGTTGGACGCCTTGTACAATTGGCTGTAAATATTATGTAATAAGCAAGACAACAAAAGCCAACTACAAGGTATTTCCTTTGTTCATGAATTTTCATTAGTTTCTGTCTATCATGCATTCATACAAAAGGGAAATGAAATATCTTTCGGTCAGCTCTGGTTCGGACAGTGTCGTATTCCTTTCATACATGAGAATATAAAGAATTTTTCAAATTGCTCATGCTACTGAGGTGTCTTACATACATATGCATATCAGCTTTCCATTTTAATAAGCACAAATTCCTGCAATATCGAACTTTGTTGAAGTAAATTTCATTAAATTAGGTTTATGCAACAAGAGTTGCTTAATTTATGCATCGCCTTGTTATCACTTTATTATTAAGTTATCGAATATTTTGTAGCGCAATTGTTTTTCACTTGTTTGTGTAGCTCGCTTTCAGTTGTTGTTGCTGCTGTTATTGTTGTTGGCAGCGCCGATGCTGCGTTGGTTTATAGAAAACCGCAGACATATTTTCCAACTCATTTCCTCATAAACATGCACGCACACACACAAACACACACACATATAGGAAGCATCTAAAATTCAAATATCATTGCTGAAAAGCGTAACCATGTATGTCCTGTCTGACTCCTTGCTTGCTAGTCAAACAGGCTGTCAGGCACACTCGCACTTGCTCGCAATAAAAACCAAACCAAAACAAAGCAAACCAAACGTTTGGCAACATGAAGCACGCTGTTGGAGCACACGAGTGCTGTCTCAGTGTCTGATGTTATGGCAAACTTTTCGCAAGCCTCACCATCATCGTCATCATCATCGTCATCATCATCATCATCATCATCATCATCATCATCATCATCGGCAACGTCAACAGCAACAATATTATCGCCAGCATTATGATGGCCTGTCTCCCTTTGCCGCTTCCGCAGCGTCGCTATCCATAATCGAATGCTAATAACATCGCCCGGCGCTCGTTCGCTGGCGCCAACTTGCATAATTCAATTACATCCGACGTAGACTCATAAAACTAAATCAAAGGAAAACAAAGCGTCACACTTCATTTACTTTAATGCGCTTGTGTGCCAACATCTCCGCTTGTTCCTTCTCATTTCTTTTATTATGGAGTGCGCAGAGGAATATGAGTTTTATAGTTTGTACATTGAAGGTTCTATGAATTTATGCATTCAACTTATTACTCAGAGTAATGCCAATTGTAAACGGGGCGTTGCCAGTTGCTAGTTGCTAGTTGCCGTTGCCAGTTGTTCATAGTTCATGTAGTCCTGTCAAACAATACAAAATCCACATGAACGCATTTCTTAAGTGAAAACTTTCCAAAGTGCGCCCAAGTTGCCATAAGCTGCTGTCCGGACCGTGTCCGCCAAGCGCGCTCCAATGCCAAGTCTGCCCGACTCAAGTGCTCACTGTGCATTGGCGCAAAGTCGCTCAACTCCACTGGCTTGGCGACAAAAGGAAAATAGCATAAGTTACCAAATTTTCAACTGCACTTAGTGAACAAAGAAAGGCATTTCTTTCAACGGCACTCGTTGTTGGCGTTCTGGTCATATTCGCCATCTTTTGGCTCATTTCGTTGCTTTCGTTTCCTTTTATCGTTGGCGACAGTCTCGTGCAACAATCGGCAGTAAGTCCTTTTTTTTTGCGTGGACAATTGTCCTACTTTGTACAAATAACAATATAGACAAATAAACAGACATAAGTGTGTGTGTGTGTGTTTGGTAGACTGTTGGCCTGGCCAGACAAACCGTCTGGTTTAATACACAACGCAGCCGCACCTCTGTGGCACCATGGCAGCATTGATGATGCTCTTTGCTCTGGCTTACTTAGTCCACTGGAGTCATACGAAAGCGCACGAAAGGATCTCCGACACGTGACCATTTTGTTTACATTTCGCATTAAGGGATTTCATTTCATTTTATTGCGATTTGATTCTATTTGTCGACGGCTGCCATTTACACTCGCACACACACACCAACACACACACACATAAGTTCTACCAAGTCCTTTTACAATAGTGTGCAAGTAGTTGTTGTGATACTTGTTGGAATTATACTTCACAGCGCTTATTCTTATTGTACTTAAGCTCTTCCAGCGCTCGGTGGGGTTGGTGTGAACTTTCACACTTCGCACTCAGCTACTTCCGCTGCAACGTGCGGTGTGCGGTTTGCAGTGTGCGGTGGTGGTGTGCCGCGTACTTATTCTCAACACATCAACAGCGACGTGTGCAGTTTTACTCCGAGTGGACTTATTAAAAGGGGACGTCTTGGACAAGAGCATAGATTTCTCTGCCGTTCAGGGGCTGGCGTAGATTAGTGGCTTGTTATCTTTTGTGTACGCCGTGTAATGCACCCGCATATCGTTTGGCTCACACCTCAAGCGAAACGTGGCGCAAAACCGTATACGGCCAACACTCGACGTTCATATTGCTAATCGCCGACGAATCTGGTTCGTAATAAGTAATTTCTCGCTCAGCTGAAAGCACGTGCGACGCAAGTGGCCGATACAATTCATATCAACATTGCGTTTAAGTCATTACATGAGAAAAAATAAAAAAAAATAAGAAAGATTTGTAAATTTTTGCTTCAATGTGCAATTATTTTTTTATAAGCAGAAATTTTTCATTTTGCGCGCAAACAGAATTTTAATTAAAAGTGCCTGATTTCTTATGCCAGCCAGGCATGTTCTTGTCCAAGTCCGGCAGCTCAAAGAGGGCCTTCAAATTGAAACGCATTGTGACGGCACGAAAAGTAATTGAAAACTAATCAACCTTTCTAATTAGATTTTTCTTTCCTCGATGCCATGTCACATCGACCGAAAGCGTTGTCCTGTGACAATATCAAACGGAAAAAAGTCAAACAAAAAATTAAATGAAATAAAAAAAGCGCAAAATTCTATAATGAAGTGAAAGTATGCCTGCCAAAGTTATTTCATTAAAATTTTAATTGACGTGCGCTTTTCCAGCAAATTAACTTTTGTTTCTTTGCCGTTTTTTTGTTTTAGATGTGAATTTTTTTGGGAAGGACACACAAGCTTTTCGGACAGTAATACAAGTTGTCAGATTTGTCAAATGCTACGCCTGACAGATTCCATTCTAAGTTTGAAACAATTCAAGTGGCGCCTTTCTATATTTGTTATCGCGCGAAGATCTTCACGTCAGCGCGTTGTTGAAAGTCTAAAAGAATGGTGAGAAGGAAAGCTCAACTGTTGCATTGGCAAGCATCAATTGCTCAGCCGTTTGACAAGCGGATTGTTTACGCGGTGGGCTAAGTCCAGCTCAGTACGTTAAATGCTGACGCTGCGACAGCCAGACGGTGAGACCGGCAACAGACGCTGACGACTGCGCATGTGCCCACAAGCGACGCTTTGCGCTGTCGTGTTGAGTTTCGTTATGTAAACATTGGCTTGACATTTGTCCTGGCGCTCCTGCTGTGCTCGCTGCGCTGCGTCGTTCAGTCGTAGGCAGCACTCCGGAACTGTAGGCCGTCGTAAGCGGACAAACGCGCAAACCGGAACTCGACGTCACAGGCGACGCCGCGCGATTTTCTCTCTGTTCACTCAATCGTTTTGTTTTTTTATCATTTCTGTTGATTTTATTCACAAATTTCCGCCGCTCGAAGGACTTTCTAACTTATCAACTAATTAATAAATCAGCCCATAACTTTGACGAGCAAACTCGTGTTGAATAATTTCTGTGCTCAGGTTTCAAAATTGTCAAAATGTCGAATTGTTGAAAATCAACACTTGGTACTCAAGCAACTAGCTGAACTAACTGCTTCATACGCCAACTATCATATCCGTCCGGTGCACAAAAGCCAAGTCTGTCGTCGTCTCCCGTGATCCGGCATTTTATCAACAATAAGCGATTTTCGTCGTGTCATCGTTATCACAGTCGTGTTCGTGCCGCACTCGTCTAACCTCGTCCACAATCGCTCTGATGACATCCGGCACACAACAGTAATATAATAACATAACCTCTCAGCAGCCGTGCTGGCATGTTGACAGGCGTGCGAACGTACGCTGCTCTGGAGATTAAATGGATTTAAGTGCTAGAGTTTCACAAAAGGGATAGGAACATACAACGACACACAGCGCTATTATTATCCTTTTGTTTGTTGTGAAATGAAATATTATGCCACAAAATTATTTTCTTGTGTCTAAAGTGCTGAAAGTGCAAAATCATTTCAATTCTGTGTGCTGTGTAAGCTGATGTCCTTTGGCGCTTCAATGCTCCTCAACTGACGCTGGTATTCCTTTGAAACATCAGATCGTACAAGTGGCGAAAGTGTTGCAAAATAGTGTTGAAAAAAAATGAAATAAAAAACAACAAAGAAAAGAACTAAAAGTGCTGCAGGACTGCGAGAAGAACAACATCGGAGAAACGGAGAAGAAGGAATAAAACTTGATATCAATTTCAGGCAGTCGCCGGTTGTCAGCAGAAGCAGAATATTTAAGCTGATTGCGTTTTGATAAGTAAGGATTTAATGTGTTTTTCTAAACAGTTTATTCGACACACACTTTTTCTAAAAACCTTAACAAACATAGACACACATACATATGCACATACACACACACACTAATGACATATGACCCATATCAACAACACAACACAGCACAGCACAGCAAACGAAATATTTTCCCATTTGAGAATTTGCCGCTCGTTGCTTTTTGTGCATTGCGTGACCATTAATGGACACACTCATTGAAACGGACAGTGGGCGTTTTCGTAACAGTTCCTAACAGTAAAGAAAAACGAAAGGAAATCAGATCGTTGACACAAATAAAAATGAATACGCGCGCAGATTAAACGCTTTCATTACGGCTGCCCCTCAGAGTATGCAATAAAAAAATTATAAAGAAAGAAATTTAGAGTCCACAAAAAAAAAGGTTGTCAAGCGAATGGAAAAACTTAGTATAACCGATAATAAAAACAAAATTATGTAAATTTTGTAATGCGCACGGTCGGTTTTCAATGCCCGGCACACGTTCACTCATCCAGCCGCATTCCATAATCTATGCCCCTAACCATTACGCACTAATGGTTGCTACCCCCAAGTCAAGCCAAGCCAAGCCGAGTCAACCGAACCCAAACCAGTTGCGTTGCGTTGAGTTGAGTTGCGTTGTGTCTTGTTCTGCCGTTGCGTTGCGTCGCGTCGCGTCGCGTTGAGCCTCAAGCCACTCCACTTTTATTGAATTGAGTTAAGTGCTTTTAGTCGTTGCGCCTCATAAACACAAAGAATGCAAATGCGAAAACTAAAGTATGCTCATAATGCGGACTTAGCGCGGCATTGCCGTTGTTGTTGCTGCTGATGATTGGCTATGGCTTTGAAAAATGTACACTGATTAGGCATGTTCACTTGCTTTGCCACTTGCGATAAAAGCGGCAACTGAGCGCAGCCTAGCTCAGATTGTGAAGATACATACACAAGTTGCTGAGCCACTTTTCAAAAAAAAAAAACAGAAATATGCCAAAAAAGTTGGTCAAAAGGTTACAGTTTAATCGATATAGTTGGCAACTCTCTCGTTGATCTGGTGTCCTATCAGCAGCTGCCAACCCGAAACCAATTTATCACTGACATGACGGCCGACTGCCGCCGACTTGTTACTGAACTAAGTTGGCAACCAGAAGCTTTCTATCTCACTCACTCACTCACTCACTCACTCACTCACTCTTTCCTAAAAAAACAAGCACTTGCATTCGTATATAACACAGTTGAAAACTCCACACACACACACACACACACACACACATACACACTCAAGCACGCATTGTGGCATTTTAGCACAAAAAGATGAAATTTCATTTTAATAAGAAAAAAATGTATATTTTCATACATACATACATATATATATATATGCCATAAATCAATGATTATTGCGCATTGTCTGGAGATTTTAAAGCAATTGGGTACCTATTCGACTGTCTTTGAGTGGGTGGTGAGCTGTGCCGCTTACATTTTATGACACTAAGGAGATAAAGGCAGCCACTGCCATTGCCGTTGTCCTTGCCTTTGTTGCTGCCTCCGCCTCCGCCTCCGCCATTGCCGTTGCTAACACTCGAGTTTTGTGTGTTTTTGGCGTTCGCTACAATTTTGTCACATTGGCCATTTTCGAAATATATTGACGTAATATTTGCGTGCGCAAAAACGATGTCATAATAAAAAGTAATTGCGGTTGTATATTATGCTGAATGGCGCCTGTTCGCCACTCTAAAATGGCTTATTTAATATAACATGAAAACTCGCATTAAAAATCATAAAATTCATAAAAATCATAGAACCTCAAGCCAACTTTAATGCTTTGACATACTATACTATACTATACTATGTATATGGCATGGCCACCGTATCGGCTTAATAAGTATCACGGCAACAAATTAGTGCCGTAAACGAAACAAGCCGAACGAACGCATCGTTAACGTACAATAATCGCGGTCTTTTGGAATTTCAAATTTACTATAATTATCGCCCATTTGAGTTCAGTGATGAAAATCAGCCGCGACCGAACGATCAAAAGGCAGGCGGACTAGTTGAAGCCATGAACACAGGTCACCCAACAATACCGACCCGACCCGACTCCAATTCCGACTCCGATTCCGACCCCAAACAGCGATGACGTTCATTGTTCTAACGCAAATTAATTGCTTGCCCAAATTAGCTCGGAAAATACATGCACACTTACACTTACAACGGCGCAGAGCAGCCAAGCACCTCAGCTGGAAATTGTTAGTAAAATGTTGAAAAGCATGGCGCAAGCTTCACGGTCGCCTTCCGTTCAAATAGTTCCGTCCGGTTTCGTCGAGCGCGTTCAGCGCGTAAATTAATTTGTTCAATTATTGTCGAAACTAATTGCCTACAAAAATTTCAATCATGTCAAACAATAAACACAAAAACAACAATAATGTACATGCCTATGACAATCAAATTGCTAACAAAAGCGAATGGTTGACTTCGCTGTCCGTTATCTTTAATTAGTTATCGATATTTATTGCTCTGGGATTTCGTCGTTTGTGCTCTGAACTTTTAATCAAACCATAATAGCAATTAAGTCGTTTCATAAAGATCATATATAAAGTCTCTAGCCAAAGTTTAAGGCATTTAGTATTTTGAGTTTAATAGTTTTAGAATTTTATTAAAAAAACCAACTTCAATGAGTAGAAAAACTGACCGTACCAAAGAGAAAGCATTGCGTCTTTCATTTTTAAAAATTCTGAATTCCCTTAATTGGTGAGTTTGTGCGCACAACAGCGAAAAATTACACATTTGAAAGCGTTTCACTCGAAAGCATTTAAAATGTAATATTTCGTAGCAAAATAGTGACTAAAAGTATGAAATTTGCTTAACAAATTGTTTCAAATTGTTTTTGTCCCCCAAAAATTGTCCATTTAATATTTCAAACGAAGCTTTTCAACGAATAGCAAAATTGAATATTCAAGTAAGAAGCTGAAACCAAAAAGGCACATAAACAAATATTAACTCAACACAAATGCCATGAAAAGCCATTTTATAATTGAAACACATTTTTTGCCGAGGGCGCAGTACATGATTTGGTTGGGGCGCAGCCTGCCTTCAAATGTTGTTGTCAGCTTGACTGACTTGACTTCAATTTCCACAAGTACGAAGTGCGCTTCTATTGAACCGATACATTCAAAATTAGTTGAGAGCAAATAACAAATATTGTTTATAGAAGGAAAACAAAAATAAAAAAATTACACAAATTATGAACACAAAAAATGAAACAGAAAAATGGAAAAAAAAAACACAACGTGAAAGAAATAAATTAGGAGTCTACTCCTGTGCGCAATTGTTATCATTCATTAGTCTCTGCCAAGTAATTGAAAAGTTTTCTTCGTCATCAGTTACCGGCAGCAATCAATTTGTCACTGTAGCTTTGAGCGCTGGCGGGCCGGACCGGTAGTTGTCTGTCGGTTCTGACGCTCATCGATGAAGATGAATATGACGATGTCGATGTCGATGTCGATGAGGACGAGGATGATGATGATGCGTATGACTAAGCAGACTGACTCTGTAATAATAATTCCAGCGCCATGTCAGCTGCGTATGCTGCACGTCGTTTGATGAAGCAGACGCACTCATACTACATGCCACAGGCACGCTTTGCCTAGATTCAGACTCAGACTCAAACTCTGATTATGATTGAGCTGATGTCGTTAATGTGTTATCGAAGCTTGCGTTACGCGCAGACACGCTCTGTCATACGTCCTTTGGTGGTTGATTCGAGTTCGGTTGGGTTTGGTTGGGTTGAATTGGGTTGGATGGTAGGTTGGCTGGCCGCCCGGGAACGCAAATGACAGCCTCGGGCTTGTCTAGATGCGCCATTGGAATCGTCATCAGCCTCAATAGACACAGCGGCAGTTTACTTTTCGCCATATTGATGCCAGCAAGCACTGGCGTCGTCATGTACAACGATTGTATTTGTCTTTTGAATTATTAATGTATGCCGCCGAATGGCTTCCATCATAATTATGCGCCAACCAAGCCAACCGCTCATCATGCGCGCACTTTGAATTGGTGTTTACTTTAAAACATTTAGTTACATGCTGCGAAGATTGATTAATCTCAGCGTCTCTGTTATTGTCGTTGGCATTCTGAGTACATAATGCAAAAAGTTTTGCGCTGAGAATTAATGAATTAAGTTCGTACTTATATCGATAACACTAACTTCAGGTTTTATAATCTTGCAAAAAGCGTATATTAACTTTGTCATGAGACATCTCCGACTACATAAAGTATATATCTTCTTGATCAGCATGGCGAAATGAGTTGATGTAGCCATGTCCATCTGTCCGTCTGTCTTTTTGTCTGTTTTATTTGGAGCTCCTCCTAGACGAAGTACATTTTACTTACTCTTACAAAACCAGCTTAATCGCACCACTATAGCATATATGTATCTGCTAAAGGAACGATCGGTCAAATATAAGTTTTAATTCGGAAAAATTGTTTGTTGTTTGTTGTGAAACTTTTTATTAATCCTCGACTATATTTCAAAGTTTCATTCAAATCGAACACATGGGCGTGGCACCGCCCATATAGAGAAAAAAATCGAATCTTTTCTGCAAGCAGACAAATTAGTAGATTGCGATATGAAGTGTAATAAGATTGCATTGCTTTTTAAGTAAAATTAGAAAATGTTTCTTATTGGAAAAACTAAGAGAAGAATTTTCTAAAAAGAATGCTGTGAAAATGATTGCAAGTTTCGGCAATTTACATCAGTATGACACTAGCAAACGTCTTCCTTTCGGTAACCATCTCAACTGCCTTTAATTAAACATGAAGTTACAATTCATAGTCAGTTACATATATTGTATATAATTGTGGAATTCAAATTGCACACAACGCAACACAACGCAACACAACAGGACACAACTCAACTCAAATAGAAACGTTATTCATTTAAAATTTTGCTAGGCGTGTTTCCATAGAGATCTGTGTGCATATTAAATACGACGAGTACATTGCCAACCCAACAATTTCTTTGTCAAAAGCCACTTTGTCATGGCACGATTTGCTCGAGTTGCTTCAACTTTAATTGTGGCTGTTGCATTTTTGCACAATTCCAGGAGCGTTCTGTGGCCGGCCAATAACAACAAAATACAAGTTAACAAGACCGAACGTAAAATAAACTCAAGCCACAAAATATTTATTATGGCTTCATAAACTTACATTGCTTTTGCTTGGCTCAACTTTGCTTCAGTTTGTGGTTGCTTGTGTACACTTCACGCTCTCAATTATTCTGCATAAACTTGTAATTATGTTCAGTTTACAACATTTTGGCTTTGAACTGAATTGCTTTATTTTTTTGCATATGTTTTCTGTAAAGCATCAAAAGAAGTCGCAGAATAGATGATACCGAACACAGTCATCATCAGTCATCTAATTAGAAATTCCTCGTTTCAGTTGTTCAATTGTTCAGTTACAAAACCAATGAAAGCGTATCGAAAGTTCACTACAACCGAATGTTTTTGTTTTATTGTTTCATTGTTTTATTTTTATACTCTTGCGAAAAGAGTATTAACTTTGTCGTGAAGTTTGCAACGCAGAGAAGGAGATTGACTATATTAACTATATATATTCTTGATCAGCACGCGAGACGAGCTAACATAGCCATGTCCGTCTGGCTCCTAGAGCTTAAGACATATCGAAAAAATTTAAATGCAGAAACTCTTTATATCTGTCTAGGCATTGTGTAGCTCAGAACCATCTCGATCGGAGCACTAGAGCATATAGCTCCCAGAGGGAAAAGATGTGAAAATACTCTTTTTGTTAGAACATTTTTTTGTTCTTGAATATAAACAGACCAAACTTTGGAATTACGTGATTTTATTAATGCAAGACTATATTTTAAAATTTTATAAGAATCGGTAGTAAGAACGTGCCACGGCCCACTTATAGAAAATTAAAAAAAAAGGATTTATCTTTAGGCAGACTACATTGCTTTCTCTAAGACAAATTAGAAAATGCGCGTGCCCCCAAATCCCCAAAAGACTTTAATGATTTTTATTGAAAAAACGATAAAAATGATTTTCCAATAAGAAGAATTGGGAAAACGCTGGCAAGTGTATACAAAGTGCTGCAAAGCCGAAAGTAGCCGCTCTCCTGGATATTTTTGATTTGCTTTTATCATAACTGTTATTGTAGTCAAGTGCAATGAAGCGCACAAATACAATCATGGATGAAGTCCCGTTGTTTGCCCTTTGTAGGAAAGTGAAGCGGCACAAGGCACTTTAGGTGCGTGTTGAAATGCTTGCGTTTGTTTGTGTTTGCCGCCGAGCTGTTAATCTTTTTTAACTTTTTAATTACTTTTCGAAAAAGTTTTTTCATGAACATTTCAACAGTTCGGCTGTCTATAACATAAACTCAAAAAGACAATAGGTGAGAGAAGAAAAAAGGAAATTCCAAATAGCAAGGGACAAAGTGAATCTCAACCTTAGAAGCACACGCACGCACGCACACACACACACACACACACACATATACACATTAAACAAACTTATTTTCGAAGTACTTGCAAAAACTAAAGTAAATCACTTTCTATTCAACAGAGTTTGCTTCAAAAAGTGGCAACATCAGAATTGACAGCAAAAGAAGCGAACCACAAAAAAATAGCAAAAAAAAAGGAAAACCCGGATTGGCAAACAAGCAAACTGAACGTTGTCCGAAAGTGGCCATGACACATGTTCGGCGTGTTTGAGTGAGCGAGCGCTAGGTGAGCGTGCGGTGGCAGCCGGCCTCGCAACCACAGTGACAACTGAAGTGACCGAACTGACCGAGCCAACCGAGCCAGCCAAAAGGCAGACGAAGCGGAAATTGCAGGCGTAGCCATCGTTGAATTGGCTGAAGCTGCTGAAGTTGCCGCCTTCGTCATTGGCATCGGCATTGCCAGACGACAACTTTGTCGTTGTCGATTTTTGCGGGTTAACGGAGTCCGGGTAAATTCAAATACGAAAATGTTGATACTACTAACGAATGACAGACTGCAAAAACGACAAAAAACGTCAACGAACGCAAAATAAGCAAAGTCAACTAAAATAAATGAAACGTGCTTGCGCTGCAACAACAACGAGAGCCACAGGAGCAACAGGAGCAGCAACCAACAAAACCACAATTCAAAATTACAAGTTTGCCAGACAGTTTCAGTTTGTATCATCAGCAGCCGTTGCCAACGCCATCGCCATCAGCATCGCCATTTCCGTGTCTGGCACGGCCTAAGAGCCGCTCTGCAAACGGAAGCCCTGGCGTTAACCGGCAGGGGGCACTTGTTTTGCTTTTGACTCTTTGCGCTTGTCTCTGGCATTCTCGTGCTGGTCCAACAATACAGAAGCCAACTGAAATCACTGACACTGAGGAATTAACTGCACGGCACAACCAGCTACTCTCTCTCCCCTCCCCCTCCCCGATCTCACACTCGTTTTTTGTCTTTTTGTTGTAGCCGTCCCATCGAACAAGTGGCAAAGTGAGACACAGCCGCACATGTCCGCAAGCCGAAGCCGAAGCCGAAGCCGCTTTGTGATGTAATGGCGTGCAATTGAAATCGAAATTGGCTGTCAGGAGAAACGTCGGTAAACGCACGGCCAAACCAAAGGCTTCAAGCAGTGACAATTAAAAGTTTGATACCGCAAACGCTTTTCTCGCTGTGCAATGTCGACGCCCTTCGGCTTCCTCTACTTATGCAGCGCGCTTGTCGCCTGGCACGCGACGCTCGTCAGCTCGTATCTGAATGTGTTCATCAGCCACCGCGAAGTGATGAAACTGATGGGTAAGCAACTGATAACTTTTATTGTATGCTCATTTTTGTGCACATGTTCTTTATACATCATAACTTCCTTTTGTTTTTACCAAAATCGCCAAAGTAAACAATGAACACTTTTTGCACATGAGCGCCAAATCTCGCAAGTGATTAATGAAGCGTTCGTGTAAAGTTGGAACGTCTTGAATTTATCCGTCTTTAATTGAGGTAAATAGCGCCGGAGAGCAAATGCCGCTTAGCGCTGACAGATGACAATAGGCGTAAATAAAAACTTGCAATCACAAAAGTTGCACAACGGACCGACAGACAGACCGACAGACCGACAACAAAAGCAATTTAAGTGGAAAACAAATCGATTTCCTGCTTGCCACTTGTCTTCCGTCAAATGCGACCTTTTCGCTGATTCTGTCGTTGACAAGCAGCGCCAACGCAGCTCACTCACACACACACACACACACACAGACGCACGAACATGCACACACTCGTTCCGCTCCGTTCCGTTCCGTTTGCGACTTCGATTTCTTTGTAAGCGAGCGCTTTGCTGAGCGCTGCTTCACGCAACTCAAGCTCATTATTAATGGTGTTGCTTGTTTGCTTTACTCCGAACGCCACATGTCCTGCCATGGCCTGGCACTATCATTTTCCACGGCGACCTTGTACGTTGCCGCCCACAAGCGCCCACAAGCGCCCACAAGCGCCCACAACCGCCCACGCCGCGTGAGCATTCATGAGCGTCGTTGCCGAATTCGCTCAGCCTGTCGTACTTCTGATTGGTTACATTGATTAATGGTGCACGTTGACGCTTTGCCGCTGCTTTTGGCCTACTTTATTCTTGGCTACAGGCTCGTAACATTTTCCGGCACTTAAGTATAATTGAGCAAAGCGCTTCCACTCCATTATGCAGAGTTCTTTAGAGGAGTCTGAATGTTGTGAGCTTTAAGTTGCCAAATCACGAAACTCCAATTAGTTAATAGCATCAGAAACTACGTCCGGCTGACGCAAGAAGCTCACGCAAATCGAATGAGTGTGCCACGTCGTTATGTCTTCTACTTCATTATCTTGATTTTTTGTTTGAATAACTGTATGATAATTGCATAATGATCATTGCACGGTCAAAGTGTCTGTTGCATCGGAGTTCATTTCCCGGTGCGCTCGTGCATGAAATGCACACGCTCATGCTTACTGGCGGAGTGCCGGACTGGCGGACTGCCGGAGTGGCGGACTGGCAGGCAGCAGGGCAAAGCAGAGTTATTTAAATGCAATTGACCGACGTATTTCGACATTGTTGCACATGACTACGTGCCTTTTGTGCTCGTTCAGCGCTGCAATTGCCTTTGATGGCCGAAATGAAACTATGTCGTAAAGCATTCACAGCCCTGGCATGCGTAGCCAGAGCCACATTCTTCGGAAATAAACCATTTGAACCAAAAAACATTATTTTGCGTTGTTGCTATGCCAGAAAGCTGTCAGAAGTGAATGACAATCGAACAACACGAGCACACAGTATTCAATATATCCTTGTATCCTTGTTTCCACCGGAAAATCTATAAGCTCTTTTCAATTCGAAAGAAAGCTTAAGCCGAGAAAGCGCCGATAGTTTATATTATATTATATTATTAATATTTACATATAAAGTGGCATACGTCTTTAGGCCTCCAATTTGCATACAAAATGTTGCTGTGCCTCTTCAAAAGACTTGGCATAATTTATCAAGCCGATTACTCAAAATTTGTGAATTTCACAAGTTGCGTGCCGGAAAATTCAGCAATCCTTCCGACGACGACAGGCCTAAGATGGGTTTTCATCACTTGTTAACCGCTGAATGTTGGTTGCCTGAACTAGTCTCGGGCCTGCCGCCGTTTAATTGTGCATTGGAAACTCAGTCCTTCGAAATTGATTTGCATTTTGATGGCTGTCATGTAAACGCTCTTTGAAGCAAGCCAAAGTGAATTAATTATCCTTGACATGTTGTGATTTGCATAAGGACAATGTCGGCATGCGTCATGTTTGCACACATAAAAGTAACTTTTGTCCTTTTTATCTTTTTGTTTATTCTTTTGGTCGTGAAAACACATTTTATGCAAAATTAAAAGGTTGTCGTCGTACTTAAGAAGTTGTCATTTGGTGACTTTTGTTGGTCTGCGGCGCGCTTTGTGCATGTCTGAGTGCCTAGGAACGTTGCTATTTTTTCATTTCATATATTTTTACTTTAATATTGTTTTATTTCCTTTTTTGTGCAGTTTGAGAAGCTCAAAGGAAAGTAAGCGTTGTGACTCAACGGGGTGCAAAGCAATTCGCTTTCCACTTACAAAAAGCAGGAAAAAGCAAAGGAAGAACGAAACAAGATTGGCGAACAAAGAACTTGAGGAAAATGCGTTTTCCTTTATTTTATAATTGAATTTAAAATTGCTAAAAAAGTGTTTTACTTTGTTCTATTCGG
Organism: Phortica magna; assembly: GCA_037044515.1. Lineage (NCBI taxonomy): Eukaryota > Metazoa > Arthropoda > Insecta > Diptera > Drosophilidae > Phortica > Phortica magna. The sequence continues at coordinate 70,863 of JBAMBP010001928.1, forward strand.
AAATGCTTGAAATACAAATACTGCGATAGCTGGACTCGTTTGCCTCGTTTGTAAATCAAATCTCGAGGGAGAAAAACGAGACGCATTCGAACAAACGCAACTTACGACATCTGTAGATGAGCTCCAGCAAAAGCTGAGAGCATTTACCTTCATGCTTGTGCAATCTAGATAAATAATGGTGTCTTTGCACTGATGGCAAAGTAATGGAAGCAACGGCAACTTGAAGTACGACAAACAGATGATGAAATTGAATTTCACGTCGTTTTGCCCGTCAGCACGGGTCGACGCAAGTGGCGAACGAAAGCGGAGCGGCAGAACGTGGAAGCTATAGGAATAAGTCACAATCGCTTCAGTGTTTGACGCCTTTTCATTTGCCATCAGTTGCGTCGCCTGGCTCAAGTGCTAATTGACACTGCGACAACACTTCCCTTAGCATGACCCCAGCCCATGAAATCGGCTTGGGTTTTATTCTATTTTCACAATTTTTATTATACTTAATTCTCGTTGGATTATTGTCGAACTTTGCGCTTCCGGACTTCCGTCATTTTCAATTGCCAAATCAATTTTGTCTTTGGAAGTGCAATAGGAAAGTGTAAAGTACATAAAAGATGCAAACTTTGCTGTCATAAATGCAAAAAATAAACGGCAAAATAAAAAATAAAACAACGGAAGAACTGAAAACAGTTTTGCTCACTTTGTTCTTTGTTTCTCTCTTTCATATTTTCCGGTTCGGTGGGCAACGTTCAATCCTTCGTTCGTGCCGTTTAGGACTGGAAGCGGATTTGTTCTATGTACACGAGGGCAGCATAAATACATATGCAATGCACTTTACGGTGCCCGTGCCGGGCGATGTACACGAGCTGGAGTTCTCATGGCAGAGTTTGACAGTTTATCCGGTGAGTAAAATAGCCATAAAGTGCAGTTGAGCCAGCCAAACAGGCCACCCATGAAGCATGGGTCTTGTAACATGTCACACATGCTGCAAAACCACTCAAAGCCGTATTTCGTTCACTTAAAATCTAATTTGCACTCCATTTAACTCGCTCTCAATGTTGGGTTTCATATCTTTACTCGCTCGCCATCCCTCTCCCTCACACCATGGTTAGCTGGCATACACAATTACCGTTGAATACGAACAGGATCAAGAGGCTTTAGCGGCCCCAACATTGAGCATACCATACAAAGGCTTCGTACCGCAGCAGATAGAATCATTTTTGGTCCATCTGCCTTGCACAGGCAATACCACAGAACAGGTGCCACTCATCGTAAACATGTACGTGGAGGGACCACCACGTGCTAATGACACAAGATTGCATTTTAAACGCAACAAAATCTGTCTCAAAGGTAAGTCGAATCTCATGTGTGTGTGTGTGTGTGTCTGAGCTCTTGTCGCTTCCGGTTGTATTGAGTGTGTGCCTTAACATACATTTTCAGGTCTTTTTCCCGAGCCTAATCAGTCGCCGGCGCCCGCACATGCTCCCGCTGAAAAGTCCGTCTTGATGGGCGCCGCCGCCTGTGCACTGGGCCTGGTGCTCGCCGTCGGTCTGATTGCGAGCACGATGTATGTGCGTGCACGCAAGCAGATACGTCAGGACTCGCTGCAGTAAGTATTAATAAGAGACTAAGATACACAAGGCCGTAGTTTACTAATTGCCCATTGCCTTGGTTGTCCTTGCAGCACCAGCTACACGACCGCAGCCTACGGCAGCAATCAGAATGTTTTCATACGGCTTGATCCAATGGGACGGCCGCCAAGCGCCACAGGCTCTTACGCCACAATCGCCAGCCTCAATAAGTATCCAACCGAGGCGAAGAAGTCGTGCAACATATTCGAAAGTAAGTTAAGCCAATAAATCAAAATCAAACATAATCCTTAATGTCTCATTCGACAACAGGATTCCGCAGCTCGCCAACACCGTCGCCATACGCAACCGCCACACTGTTGCCCATGGGAGATCAAGTGGCGGAGACTATCTATTCAAAACCAGAGTCGGTTTGTCCCTCGAGAATTTCGTACTACGCTTCCTCGCAGCTTACGCAGGTGAGTGCTTACCAAACAGTCCTGATAAATTGGCACTTACAATGCCTTTGACCGAGATTTCAATACATTCGCTTGACGGTTGGCTTGTATTTGCGTACGGGTACGGGTACGAGCTCGGATACGGGTTCGAGTCATTGGCCCAATTTGAAAGACAAAGTATTTGCCACATTTTCGACACGTGCCGTTTGAAAATGGTTCTTATTACCAATTGGGTCGAGTGCGTTGTCGTGTGTATATTCTATGACAAAATAACATACCACAGGCGATTGAGTTCACCGGTTCTTTGGACCGACATTTTTTGTTGTTGTTCCTTCGCGTAGACACGCTTGAGATAAAAATTAAACTTTCATTAAAATTTACGACTCTATGAAGTACTTGCAGAGTGCGAACCTTGAAATGACTGCCATAGATACACGCCATCATATCAACGCACACACACACGCACACGTGTATGTATATAAATGCTAAAGATTGTCTCAGTGTAGTGTAGGCAAAATGTGCCCTTGGGAACGAGTGAGGGGATTATGTGGCAATGTTATTTGTATTTCGTATGCACGAATGTGTGATAAGCAGGAAACGGATACAGCGGCAACAGCAACAAAAACAACAACAACAACAGGACAAACACAAACAGTCACAGTCACAGTCACAGTCGTACGTCTCTTTCAGCTATAATTCGCTACTGGCACGTATCCAAAATGCTTCTGAACTTTTGGCTCCAACGCGAGCAATCCAAACAAAACTGCTGTTTTTGCGTGGTGTCTGCATGTCTACCGTTGTATATCTTTGTGTGTATATGTGCGCATGTGTATGTGAGGTGAGCGTACATATAGTATGTATATTCCTAATCCAGACAGCGTAGTGATGCCGAAAGCCGAGACCAACGGATTATTCAACCCCAAAATAAATTTTGTGCAAATGAACAGTTCTCTTAAGTCAAAAGTGATATGGTATCAAACCTCAAAAATTATCTCTAGCTCTAGCACAAAATCCCAAAAAATCGCCTTTAATGCGCTCAACTGCAAATTTCTTATTCAGTTAAATTCATGGTTAGTCTCAACTAAGCTAAGCACATATGACATCAGCTTGCGTTCGAAGCGTTTTCCACTCCGCCTATTAGTTGCAAACGACGATTAGTCAGTATATCCTGTACCTTATGGTACAAGGGTATATTAGTTGTGTGCACAAACCTAAACGGAGGCCTAGCAGACCCTAAAAATTATTATATTCTTGATCAGTATCGAGAATTTAATCTAGCCACGTTCGTCAGTCCGTCTGTATGAACGCATCGATCTCAAAAACTATAATAGATAGAGCCAAAAATCTTTACATGTTGATTCTGCTATTCATTAGGCAAATCAAGTTTACTATGTGTTTGCCCCCTGGGACTTGGTTTAAAGGTGGGGGAAAAATAACTTAAGCTACAAAAGTCGTATTTTCTTCTTGTCTTTTGAGGTAGAAACATCCATCTTTGAGTGTATATAGCTGACTCGAACCCCAACAAGATAGAATAGGAAAAAATAGAATAACTTTATACCTCTGGAAACAATTGGTATAGATAAACAATTGGTATGTATAACATTGAAGGGAAATGAACAAATCGAAGGCACAGGGTATGTGGAATTCGAACACTCTCGGCTGCACTTGAACCGCCTACGTGTCTCATTCACATCATCTGAATTTGAGTATTTGAGATATACTCGTATGCTGTCTCGTTTCAATCATCAGTTTTATCGATGCATAATTAAATACACAATTCCACTCTAACTCATAAACATTTTGATGATAATTTGTGCCTTTTAGCTCATCTCATCATCGGCTAAGCAAATGTTTACTCAAGCGTACGAGTGCGTGCGTGAGTCCGTGCGTGCGTGTGCATGAATATGTATTGTGCGCATTTGTATTTGTTTGGGTCTTCAATTCTATGCCATTATTTAATGCCAAGCCAAAACGATGTCCTTCGACCCACTTAATAGTGAAGCACACATGAGAGTTCAGATACATTCCAGTGCACAGCCACAGACACAGGCACACACACACACACATACACTTTGTGTCAATTACGAATACTTATACACATCTTGGTTGGCGAGCATTAAAGCGAAAGCAAGAAGAAATGAGTTTTGGTCAAAGTTGAGTGCTTGAATTAGTGTCTGTGTGGGGGAGTGGGAGTGGGGGGGAGGCGGAGGGAATTGCAATAATTATCGTTTTTATCACATTCTACAAACTGTTGATGATGAGAATATGTATTTTTTTTATTGTTGGTATATTGTTTGTTGAATGTTGTTCTTAACGTCTGCAGACGAGACAAGCCAACAGCGATAGAAGCAATTACGCACACACACACACACAAACACACACACACACTCGCATAGAGACTTCACTTACGCTGTGGCAGGACATTAACGCGACGTTTATTTTCAATTAAATCAGCACATAAACAACACAATTGCTTTAATGCTCGGGGAGCAGGAGGAGCACATTTGGCGCTCGCTCGCAATTAGAGAACTCAGACGGACGACATCTGCTGTGCACCAATTTGTGTAAACAATGCCATTGAGTGGTTAGAACAGACGACGATGATGAAGGTGGCGTTGATGTGGGAGTGGGAGTAGGAATGGGAATGGTTGGAGCAACGAACGATGCAAAGTCACAAGCCAACAAAGATGAGCAAACGCCGTGCTGTCACACTTGCCAGCCGAGCCACCACTCAACGCGTAGATGTGCGTGAATGAAGCACGTCCAAGTCGGAAAGGAACTTGATGCGGCCAAGTCTCTAATCAGGCATAAGGCCCAGAAGTTGTTGCTGAAGCGGCTTGCGACACAGGTACTAATTAAAAATGTTGTCGTCAACTCGTTTGAGGAATTCTGTAAACCAACGAGTAGCAAGCGATGTACGCAGACTGCGTTGAATTTAGCTGACAGGGGTTGGCCTTCGCTCATTAGTTCCCTCTGGTGTATTTGGATGAACGAGTGAATTTCGTCTACAAGTTCAGTGCGAATAATCAAATATTTAAATATCTTGAAACCTCTGACAGAAATAAGTAATAAGTCGCTCAGAAAATACGTAAAATTAAATTATATGAAAAATATAACAATAGCAAAAATATGACTTCACGACGATGTTGGAACTGTCGCGCATCTTAGTAATGTTCAGTGACTTGTTGGAGTAAAATTGAGTGAGCTCTGCAGTGGATTTGTTAAAAGTTTGTATGCGCTGGCATAATTTTGGCTTGCAAATGTTGCAGGAGCCTGGGCGACGGATGCCGCTGTCTGCCATTACACTATTGATTACTTCCTGTCAACCACAGACAAACGGAAGTCAGTTACGGATGTTGTTTGTGGCCGTTGGTGTTGGCTTGGTCTCGGCCATGGCAACGGCAACGGCAACGGCAGCTGGCGGCAGCACTTGTTGGCCGACCGGACAGCTTTGTGCAACGAACGAATCGAAAGTGTTTGCAGCGACACCCAACCAACGAACCGCTCGACTCGAGGTGATGGCCGCAGATGCCAAAGCCTCAGCCGCGTCGCTGCCGACGTCGTCGATATTGCGATTCCAACGGGTAGTTTCTGCAACTGGGTGTTTGGCTGTGTTTGTGGCTGTGTGTGTGTTTGAGTGAGGCTATACGGGTTTTGGTTTTTTGTCGCGTATACGGTTTGAATTCAAGAGTCATTGCGAATAATTCATTACCCTCGTACCCCGTCCCCCGTCCCCATTGGTGTGCACTTCAACGCATTCGTATATGTTTCGACTATACCGTGGGTTTTGGGTCAGGCTCATTATTTTTGTTCGCTTCATTGTTGATTTTATTGCGGTCAACAGCGCTGGATGGCACAACTATTAATTTATATGGTTTTCTCTGCCCGACTGTTGGCATTTCAAATGCTCTTTGCGCCCGAATGTGGTCAAGGCGACTGAGCTGCGGCCAAGTCACGGCCCCAACCCAACATGCTTTGCCATTTCATTTATAAACTTAATGCGAATGTCAACAAAATTAAAAGAGAAGAAGAAAACACAAATCATTATTGATACAAAACAGGATTCTGCAATATAATTTGCAGGGAAAAGTGGGTCAAGCGCACAAGCACTCGATTTCATGGGATTTGGCTGGCGCTGTCAGTGCGATGTCAATTTGTCAATTAAGCGCAGACAGTTCCGACAACAACACACACAAATTGAATCGAATTGCAATGGAATTGTTTAGTTAAATGCTGCTGACAATAACCATTACGAATATGTGCATTAATAAATTAAAACGAACAATTTATTAAAAAATACTTCGAATTGATTTAATAACGTCAAACATACAATTAACGGCAAACGAGTCGTTTGAATCGCAGCAATTAAACAATTGCTGCTGTATCACGTTCCAACAGCAAGTCAGTCGTTCCGCAAGTGGACACGCGAGTATAAATTGATGGGCAATTACCTGCAATTAGCCATGTTCAAAGGACTTGGCCCGGTGTCGAAGGAGCGGGACGCAGGGACGCTGTTCATTTGCGCGCCTACTGCGCTTAAGTGCACGTCATGTCATGTTTAATTAAGGCGCTCTTTGTAGACGTTCAAAGTCCATTAATTATTCATTAGGCCAGGCCACCGCGTTCGGCGGGCACGACAAAGCCGCAAGCCGTTAACCACGCAAGCGGTGAACAGTTGTAACCCATCGAGTGAAGTGGAAATTTTTTCAAAAGTATAACGAAAATAAAATCGAAGTTTAACTGAAAGTAATTTGAAGCGCGGTGTGGAGTTTTCGCCATGCCGTTTTAAAAGATGATGCTGAGATATTAAATTGCCATTCATCAGCCGAAACGAAGACGAGACATAAATCGAAACTGTTTTAAATTCCGCACAAATTACAAAGCGAGCTTGCGAGCTAGAAAGCAGCAGCGCAACAGGAGCCCAGCCTTGCGCCCACTTGGGTATTATTACAAAAGACTAACAGCGAAATAGAAAAAGGAAAAAGAAGAAGTATAACAGAAATGGCAAATGAGCTGCCAACCGACTTAGATATACATAACTCACGGCGGCAGCGCTGTCTTGCTTGTATCTTCATGGGCGGCGGCGACACGGCAAAGCAAATTGAAATGTAATTGTGCGTTGCGCGTTGTCGTGCCTCAAATCAAAGACATTGCCTGCAACACGGCGTGTGCTTTAATTTAAAGTAAACTTCTGCTTTGGTTTCGGCTTCCGCGAAAAATGACTGCTTGAAGGAGCACAGGCGCCGCTCCAAGCGCCCTTTCCAATTTATGTTCATTAAGCAGGCGTTAAGGTATGTAAGGTGTGTGTGTGTGTGTGTGTGTGTGTGTGTGTGTGTGTGTGTGTTGGTGTGATGGCGGCATGTGACTGAGCTTTATTTATTGGCCGGCGGGGCACGGGAAGTTTCAAATTTGCTGCGCGCAACATGATGCTCAGACACAAATACAAATAATTGCGTGTTTCTTGAAGGTGACAAACCGAAATTCGTTACGCAAATCGTTTCACAGTGGCGTCGCAGCGGATGGGTTGTGGGGGCGTGAACAGCAGGTGATTAATTTACATATTAAACGGCGCGTGTGGCAAGAACAAGTTGTCAAAATGTTAACTTGCGACGCTGCTAAGCAACAGAAACGCTTCAATTCAAATCGCAACTAACTAGATGACACGCATTTGCGGCAATGAAGCCGCCAGAAAAGAAAAAACACGATACCAAAAGAGATAATAATAATAATAAAATAAGTATTCAGTAATCAACGTGTCAACCGTTTGCCGCATTACATCACTTCAAGTCTCTCAAGTCAACAAGTCATGTTGCTGGTGGCAAGCCAATGTTAGTTGAGTTGAATTCAGTTCGGAATGTTAGTCAAAAGTTTTAATTACACTTTCGTTGCTACAACCAAAATTACGCAGCGGTTGTGTTTGTTCGTGTAAAGTGGTAGCCAGCCGAGGTGCTGCCACCGCCAACACACACACACACACACACACACACACACACACAAACACGCTCGCCGGAGGGGTTGACGGCCACAAAAGAAGAGCAGCAGCATCATCAACTATGCTTCGCCAAAGCGCTGACAACTGGCTTGTTGTTGTTGTCGTTGCTGCCGTTGTTGGTGTTGTGTTTTCTGCTGTCATTGTTGTTGAGTGCAAAGCAACGGTTTTTCGTATTTATTTGGCGACAAAGATTTATCACCCAGAACACTGGTCGCCTGCCTGCCCATGGCTGACGACACTCAAAATTCCAGCCGTTGGCCTGTAGCAACAGCTTGCCACATGACGATAGCGACAACGAGCATTCTTCTTCCTTTTTTCTGCCCTGTTCTTTTCACATCTTTGCTCAGTTCAGTTTGGTTCAGTTGGGTTCGGTTTGGTGTTCGTTCGGTTTGGAGCTCTGCTGTCGCGTTGATGATGAAGTGCGGTATTGTTTCGTTTTAATTGAAATTTCTTTGTTGGCTCTGAACAACGAAACGTGTTGCTTTTGTTGCTTGCAATCACAACAGCAACGACCAACAGCTATAATGTCGCCGCCCAGCAATAAGTTGGCTTTTTATTGCTCTCGTAGGATGTAGCAGCTCAATTGCTGTTGTAGCTGTTGTTGTGGCTGTTGTTGTTGCTGTTGTTGTTGCTGTTATTGTTGGACTTGTGCTTCAAAAGCCGAGCCAGTGACGAGGTCATGTCTGAGCGCACCGCGTAAATGAATTTCGCATATTGTTTTTCATAAATGAAACTGTTGTCAATTCTTTTGTCATTATTATTAACAATATCACTCATTTCTGAGCAGACTTGGCCAACACACATTATCAACACACACTCACACATATACATATGTACAATAGCGCGTATAAATGGTTATCGGATTTGTTCAGCTGTGGACGCACTTGGCCGTGCTCGCTTCCAATTGCCGTGCTGACGCTTGGGCAATTTCGAAACTGATGAAGATTTACGAGCTGTAAGCCTATCTGAGTTACGTAATATAAGCTCAAACAGCGAACAAACAGTCGAAATCATGTAACGACATCATATAACTTTTCATTTCTCTTCGCTGTCCGAACGGCAGAACTGCTTGGTGGCAGTTGGCGCAAGTTGGCAGGCCTGAGCGCCGGCATCAGTCCTCTGAGCGCGTAATTCGCACTCATTTATGAAAATGTTGCCGCGAAATTAAGAATGAAATGAAGAGATTTTTCTTGTGTGTATTAGCTATTTAGTGGGGTAAGGGGCAGAACGTGTATGTATGTGGGTATGTGAGTAAGTGCCGAAATGTAGGATCTAATGGCTTACTTTACTCTCCACACCGCACCGCCCCTGACACTGTTACATTTGCGCATACGAAGGCCACGGCAACTCATCTAAATTTGGCAAAAACTTCCCAATGGAACAAGACTTGCATTCGCATACTTCTTCATGTAGAAACGAAATAATTTAATGCTTCATGAAAATAAATTAGCCAGCGATCGCCTCTGCAGTGGGCGTGGTTGTGTGGGCGTGCACAGCTCCAGGCACCATTTCGAGGAACGAGTTATCAAACTTTTGCGTACTTCACGGCTTTGTGTGTGTGTGTGTGTGTGTGTGTGTGTGTGTGTGTGCATTCGCTCCTGTTGTTATGAGCTCCGGCAAGATGAGTGTCGTCCTCTGATACATATTTGCAATGCCGCCTTGTGCAGTTAACTTTTGGATTAAGCTTTTGTTGACGGCACCGGCACTTCTCTGAATGGTCTTTTGACGCTGTAATAAAGTGCTCTGTGAGTTAATCCTTCTCGCCGCCCCATGAATTATTCATTAATGTCGTAAGTAGTCGTATCGGAAATACTCACACCAAAGTATTTTTTTCGTTTGCTTATTTTTCGTGCTTGTTTGCGTTTGTGTCAAGTAGACAAGGAAGCACTCTTCTGCATGAATATCATTCCGAGCACAAAGCAATGAGCAATGTCAGACACAAAGCGGAAGTGGAAGACAATTCATTAAGAGCAGACAAAGCCTTGTGCAAAGAGCCTGCGAGTAAACGGTGAAGCGGTTGCAAAATGAGCTCGGCTACTCAGTCGAATACACTTTTACACACACACAACCAGAGCAACAAAAAGTCACGCATCCGTCCGAAAGAAGAGAGATTTTCATGTCTGTCAACTTCCTTATTTCAGGTGTACAGCATGTCAACGCCGAAAAGCAGCCGGGGCAATGGCAGCCTCTTTGGCGGCAACAGCACCATTGGCAGCAGCGCCGGCAATGGCAATGGCAATGGCACAGGCCCCGGCTTCGGCTTTGGTTTCATTGTCAGCGGCGATCAAGCCAAGGAGAAACTGAGGCGCATACCGAGCGTACAGCCGGGCATCCTCCGCTGCGAGCAACTTGTCAAGGAGGGCACCTATGGCCGCATCTATGCCGGCAGGTTGGGCGACAAGTGCGACGTGCTCATCAAGACCGTAGTCGATGGCGCTTCGTTGACCCAAGTGGCCTGCCTGCTGCAGGATATATCAATGCTGATTGGCGTTAATCACCAGAATATATTGGCGCCTTTGCTGGCCAATACGGAGCTGCCCGGCCCGCCGGAGATTGCCTATCTCAATCCGTCCAAAGGCAATTTGAAGATGTACGTTACGAACAACTGTCAGAGACACAAATCAATCAATTCGTTTTGATTTCACTTGTCTTCTTTCTACCACTTTCTACCACTTTCTATTATTTCTCTTTTAAGATTTTTGCAAAAGTCGCGTGAATTGAATAATTCACTAAACACGCGACAACTGGTGGAATACGGCTTGCACGTGACTAAGGCGCTGGCTTACTTGCATACAATCGGCATCGTTCACAAGGACATCGCCACACGCAATTGCTTGTAAATATGCTTCAACCTTCATTATTAATGCACCATCTCACACTTAGACTTGCTCCAAAATGCTTCTTTAGCTTAGACAAAGACGGCTATGTGAAGGTTTGTGATAGCGCGCTATCACGTGATCTCTTCCCCAATGATTACAACTGCTTGGGCGACAACGAGAACCGACCGCTGAAGTGGATGGCACTCGAATCGCTGCAAAAGAAGTACTTCACCACTCAGACAGACATCTGGTCGTTGGGCGTGCTATTTTGGGAGCTGGTCACGCTGGCTCAGATGCCGTTCGGGGAAGTCGACATATTCGAGCTTGCTAATTATCTGGGCGACGGCTATCGCTTGGAGCAGCCCGTCAATTGTCCAGATGAATTGTAAGAATTTTATTTGAACTGATCTTTAATATTTTCTCTCCCTCTCACGCTTCAAACATGCTTGTCTGCACTCTAACTCTTTCTCTTTTCTCTGCTCTTCTGCTTACAATGTGATTGTTTCGTCAACAGCTTCGCAGTGATGTCCTGCTGCTGGTTAACCGATCCCAAGCAACGTCCCACACCTGCTCAGCTTATTGCATATCTGCAGGACTTCCATGAGGATCTCGGTATGTACATCTAAGCATCAATTATAATGCGTGACAAAAGACGCCGTTAGTATTAATGACTTTGGTTGATATACATACATACATACATACATACGTACATATAATAAATATAATGTGTTCTAATACATGTCGTTACTAAATATACAGCAAAAGTTTATTGCATTTGAAATGTGTGAATTACCTGTTAGTCTCGAATATTTTTAACCCAATTTGTGTGACAACACAAGCAACCCGATAAGACGCACTTAGTTTTAAGCAGAGTTCAGAGTTACCAAAACCAAAAACACAACAAAAACAAAGGAGAACACAATTTATATGTTTTAAGTAGTTAGAAATGTATATATATTTATATATACAATATATTCTATATGAGATGATATTGATGAGACGAAAGCGAAAAAAAGAAATTAACAAACAAACAAAAGCATATTTTTATTGAATGTGAATTAAAATGCGACAACAGTTTGGAATTTTTGTTCTAGATGTTGTCTTAACTGTTATTGAATATTTTAGCTATAAGTCATAGATAAACGAAGAGAAGTATAAAGAATGATGAACAAAGAAAGATTGACGACAGAACAAAACACTAAAGAACGCAACAAAGCATTCAAACAAATGCATTCAACATTATAGACGAACACTTCTAACACATTTCCTAAATGATTTTTGATTTATTTGTTTTATTTACGCACACTCACACACAAGCAAACCATCACTGCAGATATACAGAGACATTGAAGGTAATCAAGACATCACAATCTCTTTGAGACACAACCTCCACGACTTTCCAAGTTTTTTTTCAATTGCCCATGTTTAATGTGAAGTTAAAATGATTTATTTTATCTCATCAAGTTTTATCTTCTAGTCGCACTTTCAAAAGTTGATTAAAACAAATAAGAAAACAAAAAATAATGAAAAACTAAAGCAAAGAAGAGCAAACTACAGTCTTAGCATAAAGGTAAAAATAAAAAAAAAATCAATTGAATGTTAAAACTCAAACCAAATAAACAGAGCAAAAAAAAAAAAAAATGAAACACCCTAGAATAATCTCAACTAAACTATAATGCTTCTTAAACTCATCTCAAAATACTATTTATTACTCTACGTATGTGTATTTCATAATTGTGATTGTGTCGATGTAGTAACTTGATTTGATCAAACGAAATGATAAATAAACTAACTCAAACTCAAACTAAAAGTTAAGCAAAAACAACAACAAAAACAATTCCAATCAGAACAAAAGTTATCTCATAAAACAAAACACAGTAATGATGTCCCTAAGTCAAAACGTATTTCGCACTTGTCGTAACTCAAACTCAACCAAAACAAAACTTACAACTAAAAACCAAAAAATATACGTACATATATACAAGTATATTCTAAAGAAATGCAAAAAAATTTAACTTACTAAATGTTTCTGAGTGTATGTTAAACAAACTTATCAAAGATGTTTCTCTGTCTTAGACTTAAACTATTTGCTAACACAAAAACAAAAACAAACCAAAAACAAAAACAAAACCAAAAACCAAAAAACCAAAAAGTAAAAATTAATAAAGAATTGAAATGTAACTTGAATGTGAATGTCAGAAATTAATGGATTAACAGAACAGTAAAACAACCAATTAAGAACAAATAAAATAAATATGTTCCTTTTGAATCTTCAACAAAAACAAAACAAAAATGGCGTCTTAATTCAGAACTAAATTTGCTGTTTAGCCAAAACTTGATGTGCTTGCTTGGGTTTAAGAGTTCTCGAACTTATCGACAGAAAAAAACTAAAGTCTTATTGGAGAAATGTTGCTGTTGTAGCTGAAATTGCGCTTGAGTCCTTTGAGAACGTTGATAAAACAATAATCGTGCTTCGGTTGAACAGCTCAAAGGAAATGAATGCGTGCCGCCTGTGACTTGCCAGCTGACGACGTCGGAGCCAATTGGAGCTGCCACTGCTGCTGCTGCTGCTCCTGCCAGAACACACCACTCCAACTCGTTTGTTGTCGACGCTGTTGCAAGTCTGGCTGCTGCTGTGATGCTGTGATGCTGTGATGGTGATAAGTTGAGCAACTCGAATGCGTTCGCAAAATGTCAAGTGCGTAATGTGCACTTTTTGACAGTTGACTTGTTTTGCAAATTGCCGAGACTATTTCGCAGTCGGAGGGTCTGAGCAGGGTGGAAGTGATAGTGAGCGAGCACATAAACAAGCGACACAATCTTTGCAACAACCAGCATTTGTGCAGAATTGTTGTTGAAATGCGAAATAAAATTACAAACAACAACAACAAATAACATGACAATGGCTGAGCGATGCTTAATACGTTATCGGCAGTGAAGTTTTGTATCTTTTTTTTGTTTGCTTTGAAGATGTTCGTTTGAGTGGCATTGCATTTGATTATGGCAATGTGATTAAACGTCGAGCGCTTAAATCAAAAAGCGTTATTAAATGGCAGCAAATCAACGCACAAATTGGTTGTGCAACATCATGTTCAATACCAACAACAAAAGCAGCGAGAACTTGATTCATTTTTGCAGTCACGCGGATTTTTTCAAAATGCACAACTACTTTTTTGTTTATTAATTCCGTTTGGTTGCCAAGGATATCATCGATGGCCTTTATCAACGTTTGCATTTTAATTGAAATACTTTACAAGTTTGTAGTATCCAAAATGGCGTAAATTTTTAATTATAACACCAAACAGCAAACGCCGTGCCCCTTGTCACATAACAACAACCACCGACGACGACGTGCAACGAACCGACACTAGTAACGCAGTGCAGCCATAGACACACACACACACACACACACACACACGCACACACACAGACACATAGATACAAAGTGTCAGTAAATCGATAGCGTTCATTCATGGCTTATTCACTCAACCAGCAACCAGTGTATCTGCACAGACCTCAATTGTTGTTCTATAATATTTACATTCAATCAAATGGAAAATTCATTTCGATAACCAAAACTGTTAAAATAACAATTTCATTTGATTTTTTTTATTTATTTATTTATTATTTTTTTGGTTTCACGTTGTAAAGGTTTTTTTTTCATTCGGTTTACACAAAGCGAAATTAACACACACACACACACACAGAACATGTGCAACGAAAAATTGTATCGCATTTCCAACAGACTTCGAATTTATTTGCTTTTTTGTCAAATTGTGGTGACTAATTTGGTTTTCCATCGTTGTTGTTTTTATGAAATTAAAAATTAAAAATAAAAAATTAAAAAGCAGCATATTGATATGCAATTGCATATATATGTATATGTATTTAAATATATGTATGTAATGTGATTTCATTTTCATGCATTTAAACATGAAATAAAAAGTTTATATAATTTTTAAATAACTCATAAAATTAACGATAACGATGACATTAACATAAAATGATTGCTTTGTGGCTTCAAATGAGTTAACGAGGCCAATATGAGCAATCAAGGCATGCCACGAATTAAATAATGTAAGTATTCGCTGATGGATGATGGAATGTTTAGATGGATGAAGCAAAAATGAGACCTTCTCAGTTTTAACATAAAATAAGATATTGTTTGACATTTTTATTTGCAACGAAAGTTATAATTTAGATGAACAAACGAGGAATTTAAATGAGACTAGTTGACTAGTCAAATTTTGGTTTATGTATCTCGACTTGATTTGAAATTCGTATTTCATTTCATAGCATAGTTTGCCAATGTCTGTCACTGAGCGCCATGTCGTTTATAATCAAGAACTTTGCTGGCAACCGGACAGCGACAGCAGCAGTAGCAGCAGCAGCAGCAGCGGACTCTGCCGCCGTCTTACCCTCTTCTTTGTTGACAAACTTTGCCACCTCCATTATCAACACTGCTTGGTTGTGATGTGGCAATGTGCACAGACTGCATGCAGCTGACTTTGTTGTGACACTTCTAATGACAACACATCACCACACAGCAAGGACAGCAAGGACAGCACAGGACACCGGAGTGCGGCGCTGGGGACCGCAGGCGAGCACAGAGCGACACAACTGCAGCCCGACTCCAAGAGGGCTTAGTGATTATTTGCTGCAAATGACATGCACACACACACACACACACAGACAGACACACATACAGACACATCTCAGCTCACCGCATTTGTTCATGTACTCTCCCTCACTCGCTCCCTCACTCGCTCCCTCACTCACACACACACCCCCATCAGCAGCAAGCACTCGGCTCTGGGCACTTGTTTGGTAGCTGCTTAGACCAACTAAACCCACTTTGACCGACCAAAAAGCATACATGACAGACGTCGCCTGTCTGATTTGTTCATGTCACTCGCTGCTCTTGTCACTGATTAAAAATGTTCGCTCGCGACAACTTTTAGCGCCGCATTGGCATGGCGACTGCGCTTGAGCAAAGAACCTCCTCCGGTTTCCCAGTCAAATAAAATGTATCATTTGCATTTTGCAGCAACGTGAGCCAAAAAGCGTTTAATCATTTTGTTTGCTTTGGTTCGTATAATATTAGTACGAACAACATCCCGAGATTGCTTAATGATGTTTTAATTAGACAAGTGCCGATTTTCTCACTTCTGCTCGCAGCATAATTAATTTCATTATTATTTTGTTAGTTTTTGTTTTACTCTGCGCCGTGATCTGACTTCAATCGTGATTCGACTTTCAATCGCTTGTCACGCAATAGCCTTCGATGGCTGCCTTGGCAACAAAGCCAAAGTGTGTGCAAAATTAGAAAATGGCGTAGGAAAAGTGTCATTGAACGCGACATCAAAGCAGCTGAAACCACCACGCCCCCCACCCCCCCGGGCAACGTTGCCTTTATCGAAAAACAAACAATAAATTTTAATCACTAGGAACAACACGAAAAGCCATTAGCTGCGTACGTGGCTCAGCCGCTGGCGCGCAGCTTCAGTTCAAACGGCGTGTCCTAGCGGCAACATGCCCAACCCCAACCCCATCTGGCCCACCTACCCCACACACTGGCGCCATTTACAAGTCGCGCGCTGTACGAATTTCTTTAATGAGGCGACGACAGCACTTTTAATTAACACCTGCTCGACACTGAACTTACGCACCTCCCCCACCTCACCTCACCCACCTCACCCCGCCACTACCAGTCACTGCCAGACCGTACCAGAAATGCCTATGCATAGACGACGCACAACCTTAAAAATTAATACCAAATTTCCTCTTCCGACATAAACTTCATTTAATGACAACATTTCGACGCCTCACGTCACGCAGTGGGGCAGTGGGGGGTGGTTGCTCAGCTCAGCTCAGCTCAGCTCCCATTTATCTGCCTCAGTGACGTGTGTGCCTTTTTTCTTCGCTTCCTTTTTTGGCCATGCCATAGAACACTGGTGTGTGTGTGTGTCAGTCAAATGGCCAACGCCAAGCTTAGCCGAGCGTTTTGTCATGTCTTATGGTGCTTCGACGTCACGGCGCTATAACATGCATAGTCGTAATAGTTGCGATGCCCAGAAATTCCGATACACGAGCGATAGAACAAGCGCAGGTCACACATCCTCTAATGCATTCTCTACACACAAAATCCCTTCTACAATTCACATGGCGCCCGTTGGCAATTGCATGACACAACAATCGACCCGACCCGCCTCGCCCCGCCCCGCCAACCGATTGCTAAGCCAGCCGGCTCTGCTGCTCTGGTGTCAGTCCCCGCCCCCCGGCATGTGAGTATGCTTCTAAACAAGCACAAAGTCATGTTTCAACAGATGTAGTCTGGCTTTGTTTGCCGTTTGTTGCCTTTGTTGTTGTTGTTGCCTTTGTTGTTGCCCTTGTTGTTGTTGTTGTTGTTGTTGTTGTTGTTGCCGTTGCTGTGGCGTCGCCTTGTTGTTATTATTATTGTTGCTGTGTTGCTGTGTTGTTGTCTTTATGTAACATGCTCTCGTGTCGCTGTTGTTGCTTTGCTGATTGTTCAGTCTGCCTCGCTCCCGCTCACACACTCCCTCCCACCCTCTTTATTTAATTGTTTTTTTGGGTTTTATTGTTTGAAATGAGCTTTGCTTAGTTGCTAAACGCCAGCTGCACATTAAAGCAATTGCCGGCGTTTATGAACTGATTTAATATAAAATAAACGCTCCGAATGTTCCATCGCACAAACAAAGGGTGGCAGATACATGAGCCAAAGCCAAAGCAAACACAAACGCTGAGGCATAGACATGCCACACACTCACACACACACACACACACAAGCGCATAGCAGAGCGTGTGCTGTGCTGTTATGCCAAGGACCAACTTCCTATCTCCCAACAACTTCACTTCAACGGAAATTAATTTAACTCCGCACTTACTTTTGAATGCTCATCAAGCAACGCACACACTCAACCACTCACACACTCGTGTACTTACAATTGTGCGTATCTGCTGGAATGTTTGTGCTCCAGTCGCAAGTGTGCACGGCAACAAATCCATATATGTAAATGCATATGTATATACATGGTTAATAAGCCAACTGCTATGCACGCCGATCAGTGCTGGGCCTCGTGATTAGACCATGTCTTCATGCAGGCAAGCTCGCCTCGGCTGCATTTAACCCAAGAACGCTTATTTTGTTGTGATTTGTCAAACTTAATATTTGCAATTTTAATGCGTAAATTTAGTTTGCTTTGCAAAGCAACAAAATCCAAGACTCTTTGCCAATTCGCATAAGATGAAAAATTCAATTTCT
Organism: Phortica magna; assembly: GCA_037044515.1. NCBI lineage: Eukaryota > Metazoa > Arthropoda > Insecta > Diptera > Drosophilidae > Phortica > Phortica magna. The sequence continues at coordinate 88,976 of JBAMBP010001928.1, forward strand.
TCATCCGCTTTTAAAATTGCTGCTTGTCAGGCATTGCCGACCCCGCATGATGCCGTTGATGCATTATTTACTCCCATTTACTTAATCCGCGCAGCTTTTGCTTTGACGAGCAGAAGTATAAGCAGAAGCAAAAACAAAAACAAAAATAAAACGACAACTGACTAAGATGGCATACGCTTAATGTTTACCGTCTGCGTACGTTTTGCGTTTGTCTCCTTCCGGCAGAAGCTGAGCGCTGCGCTTCCGGCAGGCACTCGCAAGCGTCGCGTCGAAGCCAATGCAATGGCAGCATTGACGGACGGACGGACGGACGTGTAGATACGCAAGCTCACTAAACGAAAACGATGCGTTGGCGTTGGCGCTGGGCGGGCGATGAAGGGGTCGGGGTTAGAATCGGGGTCGTGCCGGTTCGGTCGCAGCATGAAGTGAAACCTATTTAAAACAATTTTAAATCCAATTACAGTGCGAGAAAAGCATTTTCTTAAACTTCTACTTTTACTTCATCTATCATCAGGACACATCTCATGCAGCGCACGATTCCGTCCTTCGCTCCGTTTCCGTCTTTGTGTTTAAGATTTAATTTTCTTTTTTATACTCTTGCAAAACAGAGCATATTAACTTTGTCGTAAAGCTTGCAACGCAGAGAAGGCGACATCTCCGACTATTTACAGTATATACATATATATATATAAATATATAATTGATCAGTACGACGAGTCGAGTTCAAATAGCCATGTCCGTCTGTCCGCCTGTCCGTCTGTCCGCCTGTCCGCCTGTTCGTCTGCCTGTTTCAGTGCAAATTTTTCCAAGAGTCTTAAACATATCGAAATAAATCAAACGCAGATGTTCTTCAGATATTTCCAGGCATTGTAAGTCTCAGAATTTTTTCGATCGGACCACTGTAGCATATAGCTTCCCTAGGAGTTGGCTTGAAAAATGCTGTGATTTTGAAATTATCGACTCAATACTTCGCACAACATGTTCCTTGACATTAACGAAGATAAAGTGCAAGAATGAACAAGATCGGCCTACTATAGCAAACAGCTCCCATAGGAACGACCGGCCAAAAAGAAGGTTTTTGTTAGAACAACTCATTTGTTCTTGAATATAATCACACCAAACTACGCAATCACGGGTTTTTATTATTGCTTGACTATATTCCAAAGTTTTATAATAATCGAACATAAGGCGTGGCACCGCCCATGTAGCGAAAAACTTCAAAATGGGATTTCTCCATAAGCAGACGAGATATAAGATTGCATAATGTAGTGAAGTATGACTACATTACTTTCTTTAAAACAAATTAGAAAATGGGCGTGGCTACGTATATGATTCTTATTGGAAAATTAAAAACTATTCTCTAATAAGAATACTTGGGAAAACGTTTGCAAGAGTATCTAAGTTTCGGCATAGCCTACAATAGCTCCCTTTCTGGTTTTTTGTGTTCGCTTTCTCCATGCCACTTTTGTTGTTACAGTTTCATTTTGTTTACGCAGTGAAATTGCTTTGCACCCCGCTGTGTAAATTTCCTTTGTCACTTCTCGATTTTCTTTCGATTTTGTCTGACAAACTTGAGCAGCTTCTAAACGCCAACAGGAATCAACCGCGCTACAAATTTTCTTTATCCGCAATTGCTTTTTGTATTGTTGCATTTAACCTTTCGAACACTTGGCAAGCGAGACGCCATAGTAAAAAGTAAAAAGCTTAAGGCAAAGGATCGCAATGAACTGCCGAACTGAGTCGATGAGATATTAAGATACAATATCTTATGGGTAGATAAAACACAAACAATAGGTTTGCAGCCACAAGAGCTAGCGAGCGTTTTGAAAAGGAAACAAAAACAAAATGAGTCTAGCTTTTCTTCTCTTCTTTTGCCTTGCCTATCTGCACTAAACTTACGCAGTTTTGTATCTCACGTTCTGAGTGCAAAAGTTAAAGTGCAAAGTTTTTGTTGCACTTCTGCTGTTCTTCGAGAGTTTACGGCACTTTTGTTGGTTGCGCCACAACTGCAATTACAACACGAAGTGCCCATAAATGACTAAAAGCCGGCAATAATTACTGCGATTAAGTGGCACAGAAAGCTCGCCCGGTTTACTGATGCCAAGCGAATGGCGAGCCTTCTGTTTTTCGTTTTTTTATCTTTTCGTGAGAGCACATTTTTCATTTAACGAAATTCGAGAATTCAACTTAAAACATTTCATACACCAAACAGTTGCCAAGCGAACGCTTTTCCGAATATATTTTGGGGGGTGTTGTGCCAGAGAAAATTTTAGATGATGTTAAATGCGGAATTGGAATCGTGCACATCAAAGTGAAAGTTGTTGAAATTGCATTTTTCCGCACCTCTGAGCAGAAGTTTGTGTGCAAAGCCAAGAAAGTGACTCGCTTGCCGGCAAAGATGAAAGGCGTGCGGGGCGGCGGCAGCGGCAGCGGCGGCAGCAAGGCACGAGTATACGTAAAGTTGCTCTGACAACGTCAGTCATGGAAACACGAGAATTCATATAAGCAAAGTGCGCAAAGACCAGAACTCTAATAACAAAAACAACAACCAATAGTGACAACAACACATAACAAATTAAATATTGTATTTGTTTTTTGTTCTTTTTCAAACCATTTTGATGAAACATTATAATTGAGGCGTATTTGAATGATCGGAAATATCATTTTTCAATTTCTGTAGCGGGCGCCTTAGAGTATGCAATGCAATTTTTTCGCTCTTTGCACTTTCTTTGCGTCTCACTCTACGCAAAGTGCGTAAGTGTGTGTAATGGTATGTACCAAATAAATCAGAAACATAACAAGTCGCTCACAGACATTCTTAGCGAGGGGGAGTGAAGTTATTTAAAAATATGAAAAACAACATAAAAAAAGTAGAAGGAAAAGCATGTGCCGTCAGCACTGCTGTCGCCCATCCACAATGGGGTTATTGGCACTAGAAGCAACTGATGTGGGTTGCTCGAATATGCGACAGAGGGAAGCCGGCGTGGGCACACCAGCAGCAGCAGCGGGAGCGGGAGCGGCCGCTATGCATTTTACGCATGAAAAAATCGCCAAGGAACAACAGCAACAACAACATACATAAGTCATGGCACGCCAAAGCAAGGAGAGTAAAGTAAAGCAAATTATCTCATACTTCGTCACGAGGGGGTCAATTTTCTTTGATTTCATGCCACTTGTTAATTTCGAAATATTCTCGAAGCCGGTTCAGAACACACTGAGGGTGGCAACCGGTCCTTAAAATATTAACACGCTCATTCGGCATGAAGGGGGCGGGAAGGTTCTGAGAACTGGTGTCGCTACAAAATAAATTTATTGAAAATGTTCCTTTCCTTTTCGCATAAAGAAATTTAAGTGAATAAATAAACCGTCAGCAGAAGTTTTGCTATCGTTAATGATATCGATTTATAGCCGACTGACTGATGAGCTTTGAAGTGTTGCTCTGCGGCAATCGCTACGAATCAAATGCTTCAGCGCATTTAAAAGCGATGAAAAAATAGTGTAACAAAATAGGAAATACTTTTTTCGGTCTTATGTAAACTCATATAATAGTACATAATTTTCAATAAATTTATACTTTTATAACTTGTAGTTGGCAACACAGCAATATTCGAATTTTGTGTAATTCAACTTCTGAGAAAAATAGAATTAAATATAAAAATCCAATATGATCAAATTTGTATTGATTGCAATTTTGTGTATTTTATTTTATTTGATTGAATTACTGAACATATTTTTATAATTATTATTTTTGAACTTTCATGTTTATTATATTGATTCCAATTCTATACATTTGCTAATATGTATTTGCCAAAAAAAGCCGTGTATTTGATACGACAAATGTTTTGAATATGAAAGAACCACAACAACAAAAAGTACAAGTTCCACAACACACAATTGCAACAAGTAAGAGCAACCAAAGCGCCAAGCAAATAAAATGCTCTTGTTGCCAAGCAATTCTTTGTGATTATTATTCTCACCGGTTGTTTGCAGTGCGCACCAACTGCAAAACAAACACACACACCCATTTTTCCAATAAAAACAAATATTATAAAAACCGTATTTTCGGTTGTCTTCAATTTTGCCGACACAAAGGAAAAAGTTTACTATTTGTATAAAAAAAGAAGAAACTTAAAATATGAAAGAAAGGAAAGCCAGAACACAATACAAGAAACTCCCCAAGTTGAAAGTTGCATTGCTACGTCAATAAGGGGCAAGTGATAATTAAGAAGTCAAAATTTGGGAGAAATTAACAGCACCTAAGCGAAATCAAAGGTAAAGAATCAAATCAACCAAGAAATAAAATGACAAAAATGTTTCTTTTGCTACTTTGCCATAATTTCTATCAATAAATTGTACAAAATACAATGATTGGTTGCTGGAAAAAATAGGAACACTAATTTAAATGACCCAAACTTGCAGATAATAACTTTAATCCGCTTCAAATTCCGCGCACATCGAGTTATTTCAGTTGGTTGCGTCTTAGTTAGGCTTGCCATGTTTTCTACACTCTTGCAAAAAGAGTGTATTAACTTTGTCATGAAGTTTGCAACGGAGAGAAGGAGACTTCTCCGACTAAATAAAGAATATATGTTTTCTTGATCAGCACGACGAGACGAGTTCATATAGCCATGTCCGTCCGTCCGTCTGTTTCAATGCGAACTGTTCGCTCACTTCTTCAGAAAATTATCTTTCCAGGCACTTTGTATGTTAAATAGAATTTTACTGTAAGCAGATCAGATTGCATTGCTTTAAAAAAAAAAATGGGCGTGGCTACGCCTCTAAATCTTCAAAAACGTATATGGTTCTTATTGGAAATACGGTAAAACGGATTTTCTTATTAGAAAAATTGAGAAAACGCTTGCGAGAGAATAAAAGTTTCGGCAAAGCCGGAAGTAGCTCCCATTCCGGTTTTTTTCCAGCGGCAACAAAACATCTTCGAGCGGAATAATGACTAAAGCTGCCACAACCCTCTTTTGCCACGGACCAGCAACAAATAAAAAATCAAGAAGACTACGTAAATGTTATTGCGTCTCCTTGCGGCGTTTCAATTATAAAATGGCTTTCATTTATAATTGAATTACACAGTTAAGATACAGGAATATGAATTTCAGCTCAGCAGTTTACTCAACCGCCATTGGTCCCCTTCGCCTACTGAGTCTAGGCAATAACACAGTCTGAACTGCACTCCTTATAGACATTTTTCTACATGATGTGATCCGAATAAAGTTTAATAGAGATACTAGCCGCTTGAACGAAGGCTAAACAGAAACATTTGCAGCTTGAGTTTGTGTACTTCATACAATGTTTATCTATATATATTTATGCAGGCATCAGTATCTGCTTGCTTAGCAATGATATGCTAATGATTATTGAGCCGAAGTGTGAGTTACGTGTTATGAGTGTATGTGTGTGTGTGTATATGTGTGAGTGCTTAAGTGCATTTTCAGCGAAATGCGTCAAATTGTGCTTATCAAACCGCAATCAGTTGAAGTGTTGTCAATCAACGACAAACATATTTTGTATCTTTTTCTTTTTTTTCAAAGTATGCAGTTATATGTTTGTTAACATGTTGTTCAAACAACGTTCTATAGAAGGACATGACGGTCACTGCATTTGCTAAGTACTCAAAAGCCTTTAACCTCAAGCTTAAATAAAATAACAGAATGAGTTACACACATACATATATCAGCCTAGTGAATATGCTTTATAATGCAGCACACTCCAACTGTCTGTGTCGGTGTCTGCTGCACAACTGATTTGTTGAGCGAAAATTTTATACTCACTGAGTAAGATGGCTTTGGGTAAATTCACCACGAAGAGCGGCCAAAAGCCGGTTTCCAAGCTGAGAGCCGCCGTCATTTGTGGTGAATTCTGCGACTTTGCGGAAAAGCCATGTGCAATAGAGCACAACAAAGGACACCGTTAAGACGAGCATGAGTTATTGGTTTTACTTGCTGGTTAGCGTCAGTTTGAGCCAAGTTGATGCTGAAATCCTGAAACTGTTGCGCACCTTCATCTTGCTTGCTTGTGTGCGTGGCACGAATTTATGCCGCACACGGGTCGTCTTTGCATAACTCAATCACATCTCCTGACAATCGACAAATTAGTGTGATTTGTCCGGAAAGCTTCACACTGTCCGCCGCTCCACTCCGCTCCGCATCAACTTCACTTCACTTCAATCCAATTAAAACAAACATAATCAAGCGCAGCAACTCAAACTTTTTCTTGTTTATTTGTGTTTTTTAATTGACGGCGAAGTGACATTTTAGAAAAGTTGCAACGAATTTTGTCAAATTTACAAAAACTTTCCTAAAATTTCGGCAGTCTCAACTATGTATGTGTGTGTGTGTGTGTGTCCGTTTCCTGCACAATATTTTGGCATTAACACTTCTCGCAAAAACTCGTCGCAAAATGATTTCGACAGTTTGCTTCTCGTTGAACAATTGTGCAAATTTTATCTGAGACGTGCCTTAATTTATATAACAACATGTCGCCACAAACTGGCATAGTGCCAATCAACGTGTTTCCATTAAAGTCTCATTGTTCAAATAAAAGTCTGAAACTCATGAAAGTACTTATAATCAGTAAAGAATTGCAGTCGAGAGTGCAGTAGAGTTGTAGTAGTAGGCGTTGCCCCGCCCACTTTTAATCGAAACAGATTTGACTTCTATTCAATATCATACACACAAATTTTTACTCTCCGAGATCAATTGGTTGCAGATATACAACGTTTCTCTATTTAGACTATCTGTGGGCGTGGCCAAGCACATTTTATGATTGATTATTATTACACTTTCCCCCAATAGCACACAATTCTATTCCTGTAAGTTATATGGTTCAAGAGATTTAAACATTTAAAATTTGAACTGTATGCGGACGTGTCTCGCTGATTTTTCTATTCTATCTTCTTGGACTTCAAGTCAGTCGAAGTTTGATGTTCCTCTCTCAAAAGACAACCAAGAAAATAAGACTTAATGTACTTTTTACTCGAGGTTGCTTCAATTATTTGCCGCACACTCCTAAACGTTTATACACACTGCCGGACGGACGGACGGACGAACAGTCGAGCTTGGCCAAATCGACTTCCCTTTCGTTGTTGATCAAGCATATATATTTTTTAATGGGTCTGCCACGACTTCTTTTGAGTGTTGCACATTTTTGACATGCACAAAACTGATATACCCTTGTACCTTAAGGTACAGGGCTTAATAATGCTAGTGATTACTTATAGTGTCGATAAAAATGAAGTTAAATCATTTAAAATTTATGGCCAACATATACAAGTCCTGCCACACAGCAATCGTCAAGTCTCCGCCCCGCAGTGTAAACTTTCCTCCTTATTGTAAAACCGCCCACAGCAACTTTGATTGCTCAATGATTCTTCTTCTTGCCCCCCTCCTCGCTAAAATGGGCGCTATTTTAAGTGGCATTATAAAGCCTTGAAGATAATAATGCGCCAACACTTTTCGTTTGGCTCCAATTCAAATCCGACAAGAAGCCTTTGCATTGCATGTTGTTAGCCTTGGCATGTTAGCCAAGTCCAATTCATCTCAACTTTCAAATCAGATGGCAGCAATTGCGTCTGTTACAACAAAATGTCACATTTGAAGACACTGTGCGAAATTATGGCCCAAGAATTCAAGTTTTTCTGAGTTTTGCCGAAGAGTGTTTGACTTTTGGCTGTGTACAGCGCCATTGGATGTTTGGGAGCAAAGAAACAATCTTTGTTGGCTTCATTCATGGCAAACACAATTGCTTTTTTACGACGTTATTGTTAACACAACCGAGGATATTGTAATTGTTGAAGTGCTGTCTATTGCCCCAGCCCGAAGCGGTGAAACAACAATTTGCCACACAAATCTCACCAACAAAAGTCACAAAACTAAACACAAAACTGTCTAGAGCCTTTTTGGTTAGCAGAAAACTTAACCGCATCAGGGTGCCGACAATGACACAAACTTTTCGCAGACGGCAGACAGCAGCTGCCAGTCGACAGTCCACAGTCGGCAGTCGGCAATCAGCCAAGAAGTATCGACAAGAAGCTAACTTAACGCCTTCAACCACCCAGAACCCTAAGAATAAAAAAAGATTGCCCTAAACTGTCAGCGGCAGCATCAGCAGTCACCGCGCCCCGTCGCCATTGACCTCATTTCTGTAATTTTGATCGTTTGCTGTTTGTGTAGTTATGCCAACTACAGCATAAAACTTTATGCCAAATGTAAACTTATATGAACTCGAACAGGCTTTGAGACTGCCAGGCGTTGATTGTCTCTGGCGGTCGGGTCGGGTGGCCGGATGTGCCCGCTGTTGCTATTGACTGCGTTCTTGTTGTTGTTGCTGATGCTGATGCTGTGTCTGGGTGCGGGTGCGGGTGCGGGTGAGGTTGCGGGTGATGTTTATGTATCATGGTCGTTGCGGCAAATGCTGGCGAATTAAAGTAAATGAAGTGTGACGCACTGCTTTTGTTCAGTTTTATGAGTCTACATCGGATGTAATTGAGTTATGCAAGTTGGCGCCTAACGCACCGCACCGCCCCACCCCGCCTACCGACCAAGCAACCAACGGCAGACGTCTTTATTAGCATTCTCTGTAATATGATGTGTCGACTTCGACAACAAGAAGTGTTTATTTATTGCACCAAGTCGCCAACTGCCCATGCACTCATTACTTCTCACATTCATCAACTAGCGATTGAACACCTAATTAAATGAGATTGATAACTAAAAGCGTAATGGACACCAAGCATATCACGACTGTTGAGAACTATCTTTCTAACAATGGCATCATCAATATCGGAATAATAGATTATCAACCTTTCCAGCTTCTTCCCCATGCATCAGTTCGGGTATCAATTGCCTGATTGTGCCTTTGCTACTCTTTTGCAAACATGGTCAGACAATACTTCTTGCACCCACACACACATTGATGGCTACACCTACAATGCGGCATTGGTATTTGTGGGCTCGTATTGCCATCAACCACCGGTAGCTCATGTCATGCTGCGCTGCTAGCATCCAATTACTTTTTCATAAATTGTCAGTCAAATTGTGTTATCCTGGGCATTAAGCTGAAACCAAAAGCAAATTAAAATCAGGCATTGGGTTGCTTGTTTGTACACTCGCTCACTCACTTGCACACACTCTTGCTCGCTTGCTCACTCCTTGTTCAGTTGTCAAACTGCAGTCGGGATGCTGAAGTCATGAAAGCATCAAATAACAAAATGAAAAAAAAACAGAAAGGGAGCAATTTTCGAACTCGCCGAAACTTATATACTCTTACAACGTTTTTCCGATTATTCTTATTGGAAAATACTTTATATAGTTTTTCCAATTAGATTAATATACGTTTTTGAAGATTTAGGAGCCACGCCCATTTTCTAATTTGTCTTAAAGAAAGCAATGTAGTCATACCTCACAATATTTTACAATCTTATGTCTCGTCTGCCTAGAGAGAAATCCCATTATAACGTTTTCTCTGTATAGACGATGCCACGCCCTTATGTCCGATGCTTTTAAAACTTTGGAATACAGTCAGGCATTAACAAAAACACGCAATTATGATTATATTTAAGAACAAACCATTTATCCAGCAAAAAACTCATTTCTGACCGATCATTCCTATGGGAGCTATATGCCATATAGGCCCGATCTTGACTATTCTTGCACTATATCTTTGTTTACGTCAAAGAAGATTTGTGCAAAATATTAAATCGATACCTCTAAGAACACACAGACGGTTCTGAGATATACAATGCCCGGACATATCTGAAAAATTTCGAGGCTTAAATATTTGCCATATGTTTAAAATTCTAGAAGGTGCTTGCACTGAAACAGACAGAAAGACATGGCTATATGACTCGTCTTGTCATACTGATCAAGAATAAATATTCCTTATATAGTCGGAGATGTCTCCTTCTCTGCGTTGCAAACTTTATGACAAAGTAAATATACTCTTTTCTGCAAGAGAATAACAAAAACAAAAAGAATATACATTCGCATATCGATGATAAATATCGCTTGTGCATTCGAGGCACGAACAAAAGTGTCTTGTACACACAACACATGTACTGTTAAAAACACACAGAGACAGTCAGAATCAAATGTTCAACATTTTTATGATGTAATGCTTCGACAGAGCAACCAGCACGGGTTCAGCGGATTTCCGGTGTTTGTTTCATTGATACAATTTCAGTTGTACTGATATCCTTCAATGGTCAACACACACACACACACACACACACAAACAAACTTGATGTGCATTGAAATCTGACCTGCATAATAAGTACAAATAAAAGTTTCGTGCAAAGAACTTAATGTGTAATGGCAAATTGCAATGTTCTAAGGCAAACAGAACACACACAAATTTGTGCCAACAATTAGTCATTATTGAGTGAAGTGAGTGTAATGTATAACCCAGATATTCTAGCTGTTGTCTAGCAAATACGTAAGTATTTCTCAGCTTGCCTAAGACACTGAAAATACGCACGTAGCGAATACGTGACACAACTTGTGTAACTTGTACTTTCATCGTTGACACTTTGCACAAGTTTGCCGTGCAAACGCTTAACAGGTATTTGTGCCGTATAGCAAATCCGTGTTGCTGCGAGAAACACGTAGTTCATAATTGAGACAGCGCAGTCAGACGCTCATTGCAGCCGCCCCCCCCCCCCCCCTATAACTGCCATATCAGGTTAATGGCGCATTGGCTTTGCAGTTCGCGACAATGAACGTGACAGGCGAATATGTGATAGATTCCAACTCGGGAATCTAACAACTATTCACCGTCACATTCCACACTGAATAAGGTCTCTTGGTTGACTTTGTTTCAACACTGTTCTATGTCCGTTCACTAATTACAAACTGGTTATCAGTTTATTAACAAATCATTCCTATGCCCTGTAACCAAGAGTTTAAGCACATGAGAACTTTGTGAGTCATAGTCACGATGTATTTATATCTATTATTCTTTACCATGTTCCTATGTGAACGCTTTGTTCGGCTTTTTAAAGTTTTCAGCGTTAATGACATCAAAAGAATTTTGTAAGAAAGCTACTGAGACCTAGTATGCTATGCTGACCACATTAGCAGGGTATCTGTTTGTCATAGACGTCCAACTTCTTGGTACGATTCCCCGTCAAAGCGACAAATGTACTTACGACAAGGAAATCAAACAAAAATTTCTTGCAATTTTCATGTTCAATTTGTATATCAACTGTTGTGCAATGTTGTTGCCTTGATTGATATATTTTTGTATATCTCTCGTGGCAGACGAGCTTAAACGCTTTGCCTTGCTTTAAATTGATACATGCAAATTACGTTTATACGACAGTAATTGCTTAATTTGATTTCATGTGGGCGGGAATAGCGCTCCCGGAAAAGGACGCATGTCAACACACACACACATCTTTCTCTTTCTTTCTTATAGCATTTAAAGGTCTCGAGTCAGTTTGTCTGTAGAAAAACAACTCCCAGGGAGCTACCCGATTTGAATGAAATTTTGTGTGTATATTTGGATGATATTGTTTATTGATCTGTTCAAAATAACTCTAAGCGACAAGGGTAATCCACCTTAAATAATTATACTCTTGCAAAACGAGTATATTAACTTTGCCGTGAAGTTTGTAACGCAGAGAAGGATACATCTCCGACTATACAAAAAATATATATTCTTGATCAGCACGACGAGACGAGTTCAAATAACCATTTCAGATATGTACAGTCAATGTGTAACTCAGAATTAATTCGATCGGGCCACTAAAGCATATAGCTCCCATGGGAATGATCGACTAAAAATGAGGATTTTGCTTGAAACACATGCTTTTCTATGACATAAACAAAGATATGGTGCAAAATTGGTCAAGATCAGGACCCTAGAGCATATAGCAGCCATAGGAACGATCGACCAAAAAGAAGGTTTTTGTTCGAAAAACATTTTTTGTTCTTGATTATAAGCAAACCAAACTTTGCTAATACGTGTTTTTATTAATGCCTGACTATAATCCATTTGCAAAGCTTGTTTTGTTTATATTCAAGAAAAAAATAGTTTTTCTAACAAAAACCGTATTGTTGGCCGCTGATTTTCACAAACAAACTTCCTGCATTTAAATTTTTTGCTTGCTTCAAAACTCTGGGAGGAGTTCGCATTGAAAGAGACTGACAGACACATCGACAGACGAACATGGCTATATAAACTCGAAATAATTAAAAATAATACTGCAAATGACCAACAATTTAAGTCAACATTCAAAATTAAAGGCCAAGCTATCACAAAGTGGGCTCATTGCTGAAAAGGAAGACCTCAACTCACAATTTGCCAGACGCATCACCGGACGCCTTGAATTTATTTACATCACACATGCCTAATTCACAAACTGAACTATCACGTCATTGTTATCACTCCCGATAAAATAACAGCTGCAGAGCACATTCGTAGATTTAATGAACCTGTTGTTGTTGAAACAAACAAGAACGGATGCTCGAAAGATTATTATGTTGATTGTTACTTAGCCGATGCGGTAATCCGAATCGTTCATCGCTTTGCATGACAGATGAAAAATGTGAAAAGAATTCTTCTAAAACTTTTAAAAACGACACGATCACAAACGTCGATAATGGCTACTGAGTAAAGCATTTAATGCTCATATTAATGTTGAGTTCTGCAGTTCGGTGAAAAGCATCAAATACATTTGCAAGTACTTGAATAAAGGAAGTGATTGGGATGTATTTCGTGTTGGAAATACTAATACTAATGTAATAACCTCTACCAAATTGGCCGGTACATCAGGCTAAAAAAATGGATGCCCCGCAAGCAAGGCACACCGATTGATGCATGCTCAGGTTTATACAAATCAAACACCTTCATTTCGGTGCCAATTCGAAGAGTGAACTTTCAACCGCAAAAACTTGCAAAACATTTCGCTAATTCTTGCCGAAATACGATCAAAAAAATTGCATCGCATTGGGCGTTGCATCATGTGGCACTGCAGCAACTTTATTGGATGGAGGCAGAACATCTCATTCAGCATTTAAGCTGCCTCTAAATATTCAAAATAATAAATAGTAAGACACAGTACTGGAACAGTGTAGAATTATCATCTGAGATGAATGCACAATGGCACACAATCATTCGATTGAGGCGTTGAACAGAACCTTGAAAGACATTAAGACAATGACAAACTATTTGGGGGCACTCTATTACTCCATTAAGGTGATTTCAGACAAACCCTTCCCGTAATTCTACGTTCAACATACCCTGATGAGATCAACACTTGCTTGAAATCGTCGCCACTGTGGCGTATTTTTTGAAAAAGTATCAAGATCCATCCGCTGAAACAACTGTTATTTATCGGCGGTGGAAAAGTAGCAGTACATGAAAATACTGGATCATAAAATTGCCGACCGATTACTGCACAATCAATAATTCGCAAAATGCTCTCATTGACCAGATATTTTTCGATACACACACACAATACTTGAATCATGAGTGGCTGGCAGAAAGAGCTATTTTTGCAGCAAACCAGTAAGGGAGTTATTTTCGGCTTTTCCGAAACTTATATACTCTTGCAAGCGTTTTTCCAATTATTCTTATTAGAAAATCTATTTTATCGTTTTCCAAACAAGAATCACATATGTTTTTGAAGATTTAGTTGCGTAGCCACGCCCATTTTATAAGTTGTCTTAAAGAAAGCAATGCAGTCATACTTCGCTACATTTTGTAATCTTGTATCTCTTCTGTTTACACAGAAACCCTATTTTCAAGTTTTTCGTTATATGGGCGGTGTCACGCCCTAATCTCCGATTCTTATAAAACTTGAGAATATAGTCAAGCATTAATAAAAACAGGTATTAGCAAAGTTTGGTTTGTTTATATTCAAGAACAAAAAAGTTTTTCTAACAAAAATTTATTTTTAACCGATCGTTCCTATGGGAGCTATATGCTATAGTCATCCGATCAAGCTGATTTTCTCCCAAAAACTGCCAGACGGTCATGGCTATATGAACTCGTCACGACAAAGTTAATATACTCTTGCAAGAGTATAAAAATGTGGACGTCGACGATTTTAATTTCAAGAAACATAAGTTGTTACATGGAGGTTTGGTGTCATACAAATCTATCGATACGGTTTGTGATGCCAACGAAATGGAAAAATTTCCGGCAGAGTTTTTGAAATCAAGCTACCTCGGGTAAAAATATACAAAATTCTCTAGAAATAATTTGTATGGCAGAACAAAGTTTGCCGGGTCAGCTAGTGATATATACACTAGCTGATATATATATATACATATATATATATATATACAGGAGTGTATAACACAGTTGCGAAATATAAGTGGAGATAAGAAATTCATCAGATTTGTGAACCCATCATGCTAAGCGTAAGACACCTTTACTGGCTTTAAATTACATCTTCTATACGTTGCCATAAACTATTGTTTGCTAAATAATTAACATCACTCGGCCAATTAGTTTGTGGCAAAGGCAGTTCGGTTTAATGTAAATTCCTATCATTTTAAACACGGTAATTTGACTTATTTTATGCAAAAGCATTTCTTCTCAAAGCAAAAACATTTGCCAGAGTAATCAACATGCCCGAAAGCAACTCTGTCCATCGAATAAATCCAAGGGTGATAAAAAACTAAAAGTAACTTTGGCTATGCGATAATTTTAATGTATTTTTTCTCAACTGACCCGCGGTAAAAACTTACATTCGGTTTCGTGTATCTGCATGTGTGCTATAGAACGGCAAGGCAACCGCGCATTTTATCCTGTGAATGCGATAAAGAAAAATTTAATTAGAATGATGCGTAAAAAACGCTTTTATGGGTTTTTCATCTATTTATTTATGATAATGTAAACTCAAAACTTTCATTTCAAAACCACTTTGCGTACATGTTGCTTATTTTTTAACGCACAAACCCGCCAAACCACCCAAGCCTCTTCCACGGCTCGGGCTGCTCAAGCTCAAGTACAACCATTCTTTGCTGCGAACGGTTGCGTCTTCATTGTTGGCCTGAAATGCAATTTATTACCTGTCGTGCACATTAGATGCGCTGTGCTGACTTTTGACTGACGTCATATTTTCTGCAACATTTGAGAAATGCTCGTTCAGTCATTCTTGTGCTCTTTTGTTTTTTGTTTTTATACTCTTGCAAAAAGAGTAAACTAACTTTGTCATGTAGTTTGCAACGCAGTGAAGGAAACATATCCGACTATATAAACAATATATATTCTGATCAGCCCGACGAGACGAGTTGATATAGCCATGTTCGTCTATCCGTCCACCTGTTTCAATGCGAACTGCTAACTGACTTCTTCAGAAAAATATCCTTGCAGGCAGTTTGCAAGTAAAAATCAACTTGATTGGATTTGTATAGCATGTAGCCCCGATAGGAATTATCGGTAAAAAAAAAACGTTCTTGTAAGAACCGGACATAGAGGCGTGGCACCGCCCATCTAAAGAAAAACTTAAATATGGGATTTCTATGTAAGCAGACGAGATAGACGATCGCAAAATGTAGTGTAGAATGATTGCAATGCATTTTTTGAATCTTCAAAAAGGTATATGAGTGTTATTGGAAAAACTATAAAGTATTTTCCAATAAGAATAATTGGGAAGACGTTTGCAAGAGTATACAAGTTTCGGTAAAGCCGAGAATAACCCCGTTTCTGGCTTATTTTTGTTTGTGCATTCGCGAAAAGAACTTAGTTCATGACGCATTTACCCTGCGGTCTGAATATTTACGTGACGTTTGCATTTATCAATCTGTTGTTCCTTTTATTAGTAAAAAGGTGATCTTATTTTGGTTTACATTACAAAAACATATAAAACTGTCGTACTTAATCAGCAGTTGACTATTAAAACAAACTGGTTGAACAAAAAGTTGAACACTTTAATTTAATCCACTTCTCATACTCGACAATTTTCACCAGCAGATTAAAAACGAACGGAACACAGTAAACCATCATGTTAGTCGCAAATTGTCAAAAGCGCATTATATGCAAGCCAATTTTTAAACGCCATGGAACTCAAAATCATAATACACGGCAGTTTAAAGGCCTCGAGCCAATTCCACGCTCAACAGTTCTCTGGCTTTTCAGTGCAAATTCGAAAGCAAGGATATTTTCGTCTGCCGTCCTGGCAACGCATTCTGCAATACATTCAAACTTCATTATAGCGTCGAAAACAAAATGCACTCATGCATAACGCTTTGACACTCTTGCCACCGACATAAACACACACTGAGGATGCAATGTGGCAGGACTAAAAAAATGTTTGATAACCAGGGACGCAGACAGAACAAGTAAATAAGGGGTGTTAATTTTCCTTTTTTGATTTTCTTGATAATTTGAGAATGTATATAGAACAATTTTAGGAAGAAAGCGTATAAAATTGGTGAGCTTAAATTCCAGAACTCCCCTTGACAATGCGTGTGTCCCTGTTGTAAAAACATAAATACAAAAAATATTCGCAATACACACACATGCTCGTTCAGAAGAAAAACACGCACACAAAAATAAAGCTCCTTCGACATCGTGTTTTGAACCCATCACGACCAGTGACAAGCAAACACATTGCATACTAAAAAAAATATGGTGTTTTTATTTTGAAAAGCAAGAAAAGCAATACAGATACAGATACAGATACACAAGTAGGTAAGCATTCAGCAGCTTTCTTTCAAGAACATACTCGTACAATAATAAATAGAGCATTTCACGCCTCGTAGATTTTCATTAGTCGGTCGCTCAGCTGTCTGTTTTCGCAATCAAAATGCAATACGAATAAAACGAATACAATACCTTTAGAAAGGTAAGGTAAAGTAAGGTTTCATGAATGTGTGTCAAGTAACTCAACTGAAACTACTTTACACTAAGAAAGCCACGCCCACAGCAGCTTAAATAGATTCACTCGCACAAGTGTTGATGAGTGAGTAAAAACTTTAATACAAGTTGACATCCATCGCCTGAGGTGAAACTTTCACAAAGCTGGAGTTTTATGTTCAGCACAAAAGAAATTAATTTCATGCCTCGAAAAACCCAAATTGAAAATAATTGTTGAAAAATTTAATTCATTCGACTTCGTCTTTGCTTTAGCAAATATAAAGATGAGAAAGGAAGTAAGGCATAAGCCCAAATCCAAACCCAAAATATCCTGTTTAGGAATTTAACAAAAATTTAAGTCTTTTATTGTAAATAACTAAACTTCGGTTAGGGTCTTAGATAATTTCTCATTGTGATTCCATTTGATTCTAAAGCACATATTATAAAAAAGTTACTCGTAGATTTATGTAAGACTCAACAGATTTATATCATTAGCAATCTTACCTAGAACCTTACAGTTAAGTCACTTTTTTAAACGAAGAACATTTAACTTTTTATACATATTCAATATATAGTGAGTTATTCTACAACATTGCAATGCAGCTTGTAACACACAGAGAGAGAGTTTGACGTTGCAAATCAATTAAGATCTTTCAACTTTTTTGTTTTTGTAAAAAAATTTATTTTAAAAGATAGTATTATTCCATATGTAGACTGACCATAGTATCTTTTAGAAGGATTTGCATCTTTAATCTTTCAATTGACTTAAAACCGTCTTGTTCATGAAGCTTGTGTACTTTTTCGACCAAAAAAAGGAGCGGTGCACCCTCCTTACAACCAAAACCAGAAATTCATCACTGCAACCAAATAAGCATAGACAATAAAAGTTGGTGTGTGCTTACATATGTTATAAGGATGGACATGAATGAGAAGCAATTGCAACCAGTAAAGACGCTATTCTTTACGACGCATATGTGACACGCCTATTTTATTTTTTTTTGGAATCTTATTTCTTTTTATCCACATAGCCTACATGATAATTTTCATTGTTACACTTCATTGGGTGCCAGAAATATTGATATTTCTGGTTTTGGTCATAAGTGGATGGTGCCATCAAAATACTTTTTACGCCACCCTTTCAACATAAGTATGAAGTTTCGAGTCAATTTGTTAAGAAACAAAAAAGTTTCCCATACAACGACTTAAATTTGCTTCTCTTCCTCTTCTTCATTTTGTATGGCAGGTCCAGTTGCAGTAGTCCGATCTCAATGAAACTTTGAGGCATTTGGTCTGGCTACGGTTTACTACTATTTTTTTAAATTTCAGCGCTGTATCCAAACTAAATTTGGTTTGCTTCTTAGTTTCGTATAGGGGCCATCAGTTCCATTGGTCCGATCTTGCTGGTTCCGACTAATGTAAAAATACAAGGGTCTGTGCAAAATTTTACGTCGATAGCTTCCAAGCTGAGGAAGGAAATAGCATACATACAGACAGACGGACATGGCTATATCAACTCGTCTTATCATCGTGATCAAGAATATATATACTTTGTATAGTCGGCCACGCTCTCTTTTGGGTGTTACAAACTTCGTGACAAAACTTTAATAATTTTCACTTCGTGAAGAGTATAAAAATGAAAGTGGCATTAAAAAATGGGCATGAAGAGCTAAAGACCTCCGATTCTTTATGGTAATCTATGTGAAATCTGAAATTTATGAAGTTGCTTAACACAATGGTTTGAATAGATATATAACTTGTAATATTCCAAACATTATTAAATGTGCTCGTATTAAAAATTTTACACTAAAGCTTATTATATAAAGGTAGTCATTATAGTTACAGCAGCAACGGCCTGTTAAGCAATTACGTTTTAGCAATACCGCCCATTGCGAAACCGCAAGTAATATTATTAGCATGAATTTTAATTGTACACGCAAATAAATAAATATTGTAATTGTTCCACAATTTACTGTAAGTAATTTTCAAAGCAAAATTTTCGTGTACGCTTCTTGTTTCTGCTGAGTAGAATGGAAGCAAAAAGTTTTGGCGCTGCAAAACAACAAAGCGAAAATGTCTGTCGAAGGACTCGAAAAGCGTCGCAAGTCATGAGTGAAACACGGCAAGTAAATGCGGTCCCTGTGGAGGGGTTTGGAACATGAACAAAGAACAAGGCTGTGTATGTGAATGTATGAATTCGGGTGAGCATGTGCAAGTGTGTGGGTGCTTTTCCATTGAATTTGCGATGTAAATACATGTGCGAAAGCGACCACCTGAGAAATCAATTCGAGTGACGCCACAACGACAACGTCAAAGGAAGTTGATCTAGCAGCAACAACGACAACAACAGCAACAACAACAGCAAGAACAGCAAGAACAGCAACAGCCACACAGTGACTTGGTCAATGTAGCCAGTGAAGGTAACGGTAACAGTAACGGGTGGGCGTGTTAATATTATTTGAGTATTCGTGGAGGGGAGTGGTATTCAGTGTTCAATGTTCAGTGTGTTTTGTATGAGTGTATTTGATTGTGCGGTGGAAACAGAATCGAATAGAAGAAGCACTGCTTATGCTTCTAAGTAACTTTGAGTTTGAATTTCGCGGTTGCCGTGTTTGGTTCTTATGCTCTTATTGATCTAAAAGCGAATGTAAATTCAGACGCAACCTTCTCGCTTTGTAATGCATTGAATGAATCAATTGCTGATGCACGTGAGAATGAGCAGATGCCAATGATTTACGGTTGAATGGAAAGATGATAATAACGCTCTATTGTGAGTAGGTTGTTGTTGCATTCTAACATGAAATGTTGCACAGCGGTGACATGCAAAGCGAGCTGACCAAATTGCTGAGCGTTGTTAAAGTAATTGTGGCAAATAGAGAGCCGCAATATATAAACACACAAATACGCACAATGGGGCTTGAGCAGTGCCATGTATACGAATGACTGGCGAAAGTGTGCGAATATGCTTGAAGGAACATAACTCACCTAGATAAACGTAACTTATGGCTTCAGCAATCTTCTCGCCATTTTATATCCAATTTATTTTTTTCACATTTAAACGCCAACAAATGGTCAGCAAGGTAAGCAGATGTGTGTGTGTATGTGTGTGTGTGTAAAAAAAAAGTTTCAGATAGTGTAGAGCACTACAAATTTATGCGTTCATTGCCAAAGGCCAAAAACGTATGTTCACCATTTAAATAAGCCGTGAACGTTATGAACCTGAATTAAGCGGTTTTCAAAACTAATAATTAAATTAAAAAAAAACAGCTTAGCCTCAAAACTAATTCGTGTTGTTTGTAATAAATTATGCATAACATAAATATAGTTTTTATTTAAAAATATACAGTTTTATGATATCACAAAGGGAAAACTAATTTAAACTATTTTGGCAACCTATTTTTTTCAACAATTGTTAGATTAAACGCAAAATCTTTAAATTGAGTTAATATAAGTTTCGAGTGAGTTGTCGATGAGCATGAGCGTAAGTAGGGAAACCATTTTAATGATGATATGTTGTCCAGAAGTGCGGCAGTAGAAAGACCACCCAAATGCGTGTTCCAATGCCAGTCGTTTCGACACGTTCGTAAACGCGTGAAGCGGCGCCGCGTCCTGTGTTGCACAAGGACTCTTCGCAGCAGGAGGTGCAGGCGTACAGCTTGGTACGTTCGCCGATTATGATGCAGCCCGGCTCACAGTTGACAGTGCAGCGGCGGTCCAGCGACCACATCTTCGGCAGACTTGTCGAGTTTTCATTGCTGGTCGTATAAGAGAAGCGCTTCACCTGGTGTGTTTAAATGTTTAAATGTGTTGGACAAGAAGATGAATGTAATTAAACATGCAACTCGAATGCTTCTATCATGCATACCATACAAATGAACTCTTCGCCCACGCATTTTTGGATCGTGGCTGAATTATTGTGCGACACATCGACGCAAGCCTGAAAAATAAGTACATCTCTTTTTTCATATCTTCAATGAGTGTGTGTGACAATTGCATGCAAACCTCTCCGACATCCATGGAATCGCAGTGGTAACACCACAGATTATTTACTCGCTCAGTTGCGGCGGCGGTGCGATGTATCGATGTGGTGACTGTTCCAGCTGCGGTGGAGAACATTGATTTTTCTTAAAAAGCGATTGCTTCATGTCACTACTTGGAGCTCTGCGCTCCTCAACTCACCCCCCTGCACACAAGCATGCGAGTACGTCGCACTGATAATGAACGCAAACATGATGCCGGCCATGTTGCATCAAGAAAATAGTTTCAACTAAAATCCTCTTGCGTTCTTAAGCTGAGCAATGTTCTGTTTACAGCAGCGAAAGTTTTGGTATTTATAACTTTTTCTTCATCGCTGGTCGAACGTCAACAAAAACGCACAGAAAAGGACATGCGCAGTCTGCACAAAGTGTCTTCAACAAATCAGGGCTGCGGGCAACATTTTTGAAACATTTATTAACGAAGAAAACATGATACAATTTAAGAAATAATGCGGAATGCATGATTGCTACGTCTGGCAGCTAGTAAAGTCGCAGATACTGCAGTGCCTGGCGACTCTGCATCGGATACAGCTCACCGACGTTGTACATGAGGTCGACGATGTGTGTGGGACGCAGCATGCGCCACGGCAGAAACTTCATTGTCTTCGCATCGCAGTGTATATCCTTCTCGATGTCCAGCGGCAGTGGCACTTCGTTGTAGAGCATTCGGCCGTCTACGCTGCGTTGCAAGGTCGCGGGCAGGCCAATTTGATCAGCAAAGCACTTGAAGAGCACCGCCCGCTCAAACTGACAACCTGTGCGTATCACACCGATGGGTATGAAGTTCGTGTGGTATTTCAAGCGCAACTCAATGAGGTGACACTTGACGGCATGTCTGGAACACTCCTCGGTCGTATTGAGGTCAAGAATTTTTAGATCAGTATTCATGACGCTCTCCACTGTTTCGGCAATAATCTTGGTGCGCTTGGCTACATTGTCAAAATCAATGCTACGACGTATCTTCTCTGGATTCTCCACTAAGCCATGTGCCTGTGAATACAGAACAAAAGTTTGAAAAGTAAAACATAAACAAGAAAGGGAGTTTGTTCGTACAGCTAAAGTGTTATTCAGATTCTCCAAATACTGTGGTAGAAACTCATCTCCCGGCCGCTTGCAATAAGTCCACATTTCTTCACCTATCAACTCCGCACCGTCCACGGGCACATCAATCACATCACCTTCACTTGGCTTAACGCGATCGAAGTTAACAACAATTATTGCTTCGAGAGGTGAGCAATCCATGCGTAAAATTGTTTGGAAATCTCGGAAATCTTCAAACTTTTGCTTAGAAATGTAAAAATCCTTGTTGGCAGTAATATCCGTAAAAGCGAGAAAGTTACGTATGGCAAACTTCATAGTCGGACATTTGGACAGTATACTGTCAATGGCTGGACCCCATGTGGAAACACAAAAAGCATGCTTCTGGTACATCATCATTCTGTAGGCAATTAATAAAGGTCAATATAATTGGAAATGGGCCGAGATGTGTAAAATTTACACTTCCAAAACTCCGCGATCGACATATGCGTCAAGGTATTCACTAAACCGTGTTGTCTGAAGAATAAAGTTGGTGACGGCCGTCTTAACCAAGTTCGACAACGACTTCAGTGCACGCTTGATGGATGAAACAATGAAGTTTTCGAGCAACACTTCACGCACGGGCTCCTCGTCGATGATGGTGCACAAACAACGGAAAATGTTGTTTACGAGAATCGAGTGAGCGTACGATTTCTAAGTTAATGTTGTGATTATAGAAATTGAAATGAGATTTAGAATTATTACCATCAAGAGTTGTGCTATATGTTCGGTCAAAACTTTGGACTTTGCTAGTTCTTCCCGATATTCATCGTTGTTTGCCAATCTTTCAATAATCGTGAGTAAAGACAGTATTAGATCAATTGACAGAGTGGGCAGTCCTTGCTGGAGGGTGTTGGCAAGTACATTTGTCAAATTCAGATTCAAAAGTTGCTGGGCTGATTCATGGAAAGCGCTAGTTAACAAGCGACTTACTAGCTCCGCTGCTTGTTCCCGAGTCTTAATGTTGATCTCCGGTGAATGTATAATACCTATGTAAATTATCAGTATATGCTTGCATAAATTTGTTGTTGAATCACTTCATCACTTACTTAGCAACTTAGCAATGAGCCCAATTTCAAAAGCCTCAACTATCTTATGCTGTGCTTCAGAGTTACAGACCATACGGTTTAAGCCCAAAATAACATGTGTTGCCGGTGCAGGTTCATTCTTCATAAGACAATCAATGAATATATTTGTAATGCCGGCGCAATGCATACGCAACAGGAACTGTGAATACTTTGCAGCTTCCGCGAATAAAGAGATGATTTTGCATTTAATTTCTGATGAATAAATATCCATGTCCTCATTTAGAATTTCAACAATTTTTTCGAAAAGATTTTGCTCGAAAAACAATTTAGTCATTTTCTCGGAGCGCAATGCCGTCGCGAGTACATCAATTATTTCGAGTGCATCCGGATTTAAGGGATCATCGCAAAAAGCTTTAGTCAGTTGGTGCAACACAAAGATGCATCTGTGCTGTGGCCCAAATGCACTCTCATCACTTGTGTCGGCTAACAAAATCTTCATTACTTTCAATGCAGCCATGCGTATTTCGGAAAAGTCACTCGTCAGTTCACAAATTATGCGATCTATGGGAAAATCTTGTTGTGTGCTAAACTCTAATAATTCCTCTGCAGTTTGAACTTGGAGTAATTTGTGAACGGCCTCGATACTGTTGAAGACAGTGTCTGGATTGTCTGAATTTTTAAGAATACTCTTAAACTTGCATAAAAATTCGATATTGTCGAGCACCAACTGTCCCATTTGTGGATCTCGCAGGCACATATTTATAACGTACGTCAAATACTCAATGCAAAAATCATCGAACTCATTCATGTAAAAGCGAAAACTGGTCTCGAGTACGGCCGCTGTCTTCTCCGATTCAAATTCTTGCAGTTCAGAGTTTTCATATAAAGTTGTTAGAATATACAGCGCAAAACGTCGAATCAAAAGGTTCTCCGAGTCCATATAAAAGCCTTTGACGAGCAGTAAATCTAACATATTATTCTCCTTTAGGTCTAATACATTTTCGAACTGTTTGCGCGCAAATACTGTTAAATGATTTAATACCGTTAAAAGGACAGATTCTTCCAGTGAGTCAAGCAACAAAAGTGCAGTTTTAAGCGTTTTAATAGCCACATTTAATTCGGTAAATGCAGTCTGCTCTGATTTAGTACGATCGGGATATGTGCTGCGCGCGTCGTACACACGTTTAGTAACTTTCGCCATTATGCCTTAAAGACAAAAATATGTTGCGTACACTTTTACAAAAAATAAAATTATAATGTCACTTGAAATACTTGATTAAATAAAACGTCAACATATTAACTGACAAGTTATCGTTTTTTGATTTAAATTTAACGAATACTAGCACCAGGGATGCAGGTACAGTTTGTTAGTCCGTGGTATTCATGGATATAAATAAGCAAGCCAATACCGCCTAAATGAGTATAATGCAACATACGAAAATATGTTTTATATCAGTTAAACCATATGAAGTACTTTATATGAATAGTTATGTCAAATAAATATATTTTTAAACGGTCTTAACTAGAGTCTTTGTGAGGTGGCAACCATCTTTCTCTCGCTGTGAGCGGCACCAGCGTCTCTTCAATTTCGACCGTTTTTTCTTCTTCATAAGCCAAAGGACGCTTAAAAAAAAGTAGTTATGAGCTAAACGTGATTTCACAAATTGTTTCAGTTTCCTGATTAACATGCTGCAAACACTCTGTTTGTGCATGTTAACCTACCTAGACTGTTATAGACTGTTGCATGATTAATATTGAATTATTGTATGTCGTACTACGTACTACTAGTCATGCGTCGTTCGATTAACATGTTAAGCCCGTTATTCCATACTTCTTTCTCGCTTTACTCGTCACGTCTCTTTCGCGCGTCTGCTGTTAACAGATAAACTGACTGTTACTAACATGCCGCGCAAGTTGATGATTTTCCCACTAGGTGGCTTTCTGTTGTTTCTTCGCTTAATCAAAAATTGCTCATCACTAGAAGCGACGCTAAAAAAAGGGTGCAAGAATTTAACTACGCTTGTTATAATTTATTTTTTAATTTCCAAGAAACAAATCAGAAAAAGATATATTTAGTACAATTCTATGCGAACGAATAGCAAAAACTACAATGGGTCGAAAACGGAAATTGCAAGTTGCTGATTCAGAAAAGGAGAACGAAACATTATCACAAAGCTCCATTAGGCAGGGGCCAATGTACACAATCCTCTCAAGCGCCCAATTAAATGAGACTCTACATAAGCGCTACATTAAGGAATTAACGCAACTATATTCAAAGGTAAATGGCAAATCGACCTCTAATTAAAAATAAACTAAAGAAGTGTTTACAGATGGACCATGATGCGTTTGTTTTCACTTTCATCAAAATGCTCAAGACTGTACTCGAAGCGGAAGAGACAAATGAATATGGGAATACTGCGTTGTTGTTTTGTGCGAAGTTTGTGATATCTTTGGACTCGGAAGAAGGATCACATCCAGTGCTCTCAGATTTATTTAAATGGCTTTTATCGGTATGATCTAAACTCTAATGACCCAAGTGACAACTGTACCCTTTTAACTATTTTCCATTTGACATCAACAGACAGTTTCCAACAGCCCACATATTCGGTATCGCTTATGCTATTTTGTGAATTTGATTTTAAAAGAGTTTGGTCTGCAAGCGGCGTTAGACGATAACCAATGTGATAACATATTGGAATATATGCTCGAGCGACTGCGAGATGTGTCGCCAAGTGTACGAAAACAAGCCGTGTTAGCAATGCAGCGTCTACAATTACCAGATAATCCCGATGATATTGTACTGCGCGCATACCAGTTTCATCTAAACTCAGATCCTTCTTCCACTGTACGTCAATGTATTATAACGTGCATGGGTCGAAACTATCATACAATTCCACACATCCTCGATCGGCTTTGGGATATAGAAGAAAGTGTACGTCGTCACACATACATGAATATGTGTACCTATCCGGTACGCTCGTACAAAGTTTCTCAACGTTTGACTTTGCTGGAGCAAGGATTAAACGACAGTTCAGAGAATGTTCGTAAAACTGTGGCCAAGTATATGCTTAAGCAATGGTTGGAATCTTACAATAAAAACCCAATAGAGCTAACGGCGGCTTTAAAATTGGATTCTTCGGATGAGGAAATGGATCGATTTCGAAAAGTAGCAAAACAAATGCTGGAAGTCATATTCCAACAAAATGACAATATTTCCCTACTAGACCATTTACCATTGGCTGAAGAAGGAGACCATCACCGCTGTGTACCGCAAGATAAATTAAATGTCGAGGTCGTTCTTTATTGGCAATGTCTCACCGAATATTTTCAAAAGACTGAAGCCGATGAATGTGACCAAGTTGTTCCTGAACTCAGTACTTTCTGCTCCTATGTCGAAAAGTATGTGATTTAATATGCACATAAAGTATTTTACTTATTTAACGATATGTTTCAGGTTCAGTCAACTTCAAACGCCTGACATGGATAAATTCGTACAAATTGAATTTCAATCTATGATGCTTTCCTTAATTGAAATTCTATGGTCATATGATTTGGGTGATGAAATAGGACGCGGAAACATGAAATTACTAATAACGCAATTGCTCAAAAACTGTCTACTAGACCACAAAATAATTGAGAAGCTAATACGTTGTGCGGAATCGCTAATGACAGATCTCAATGAACGTTTCCAGTTTCTTTTGGAAATCGTCTACGGCATTTGTGAACTGAATTCAAAGCAACATGACTTGGTACATGATCGAAATTTACTGAGCAAGTTGCTGGACAACCTGGATGCCGATCTAAAGACAAAAATTTCTTCACTCAAAGTAAAAATATTAGATTTGGAAGAGCAAGAAGAAATGTATGTTCGTCAAAAAGAATACATCAGAGCTCAGGCAGTAAACGATGAAAAAAATATAGCAACCGAGGAGTACATGGAATTGCTTAAGCCTTTGATGGCAAAGGAACTAATTGCAGACCTGGTAGGCACCAATTATGAATATTATAAAATAACAGAATAAACTTCAATTCATATTTATGTGATTTCAGCCAGACAATCCGAAATTGACGAAACAACAGAGCATTTTGAAGGGTTTATATATTACTTACTACATGGTCGTATCGCCAAATGTGCAATCGTTAAATCCCAGTAGCTGCAAGCTTTTCAATGTAAGTAAAAAATAGTATTTGTCAAATATTGTTGTCGCATGTATGCATTTACATTTACAGGACTTTATTTGTCGTCACATGGCTTCAAATGAAAATGATATACGAGAATGGGCAATAAAATGTGGAACGGCATACAGCATGCTGTATGACTCCTTCGCGAAGGAAGTTTTTGATATTCTATTCATTCAGTTATACAAAACCACAAATCATCGTGTTTGGGAAACCGCGGTAAACTGTGTCTTTGAACTTTTGGATCGTTATGGCGTTGATAATTTTAGCGAGCAACCATCGAAAAGAAGAAGGCAAGGCCGTCAACTTTTCAATAGCCTCGATGTACTGGATGTTCCAGATGATGTAAACAGTTCAAATAGTGGAGATGCAGGAGTAGGAGTGATTTACATGATGTCACATCTATTGGAGAAATGTGAAGAATTGTGTATAGTGAAGGCAATAGTGAAAGGATTTTGTAGACTTATACTCCATGGACATATTTTAGATCGAACAGATATTTTAGAAAAATTGATGAAAATTTACTTCAATCCTCATACCGGTGAGTTAAGAAAACTTGGTCTTAACTGTAGACAAGATTTATTAACCTTTTTTTTTGCTTTAGATACGAGTATTAATCAAATTTTGGGTGTATTCCTTGAGCACCTGGTTGAAATGAAATTACAAAGTCACTTGCAATCATGCCTGATTCCGATGCTCTCAAATGTTATGAATGCTAATTTTGACTCTGGCTTAATGGAAGTCAGCCCAGAAACTATTACTAGATTCTTTATCGATGTAACTCAACAAGAAGTTAGTACGCCACGCGACAACATTCACAATAAAATTGCATTAAGTTTCCTTCAAGAAATGTATAACAATTTAAATGAACGCAAAGATTTATGCAGAGTGCTTGCAAAGGAGATAATAACATTAAAACTCAACATTGGCAATGACTTAGAGCTGAAAGAAAAAATGAAATCATTGGCTGACAAACTCATTAAGGTAGGTCATATCTGCTACATTCGTTCTGTTTAACGATTTCGTCGAAATTTAACATATATTTTTTAATTTTCAGGCGGAACTCGACCCTAAGTCAATCAAAAATATAATCAATTTTAAGGCTATGCTTGATGGTGTTTTTACTCCGCCACAAAAAAGACCTGAAGGCAACGAAAGCGATGAGGATTGCGACAGCGAAACAGTTACAACAGCTTCTGAATGCGCTAATACTAACACCACAGAAAGCGAAGGTACAATAGTAGAGAATAACTTTGAGTTGGATCAAGCGGAAGCTCATCAAGAATCAAATGGATCAAATGCAGTTCCAGCAAATTCCACAATACCAACATCTGAAGCAACGCAACCAACTGAAGCAATACAAACAGAGGAATCAGATGTTTCAACAACATTCGGACATGACAATCATGTCGGTATTCTTAGTCTTCGCAGATCCTTGCACAAATCAATAAGTCAATCAGATAATGAGAGCTTATGTGAATCGGAAGGAAAGCGAAGTCAGAAAAATACAAAAAAATCGGAGGAACAGAAAAAGGAAGTAGAACGAACACAAGCAATATCGCGAAGAAATTTAAGACGGTATTCAGCGAATGCACCGACACTTGAAAAAACGCCGGAGAAGAAACCAAACAATCAAAAGTCAACGGAAGTGGATATAGAAGAAAAAAACAGAGAAACAAACCATTCGGACGATGAGGTATATTTCGAAACAAATTTACATTAAAAAGTAAACTAATACAAATATTTTATAATGTAGGACACTTCTTCGGACGTAATAACGGCATCACCAACTATATCATCGCCGCCAGAAGAGAGTACACGTACTCTACGTTTGCGTTCTTTACGAAATAGAAGCGCGGTCACCACCGACAAAGTGACTGCCAAGCAGCCAGCGACCAAAGTGAGTACATCGCGTAAGCGTTTGCAAATCTAGATAGGCAGCGCTTTATACGAACTCACTCAGCAATCCTCCTCACATTTACACCTTGAATGATGTCACCAAGGCGCTTCAAATTTTTGTAGCTTTTGTTTAAGACTTATTTTAATGTAATACAATACGAACAAAAAAAAACCACAACAATTTGCAATTTAATTTTAAATGAAAACTCT
The DNA here is from genome assembly GCA_037044515.1 of Phortica magna. Lineage (NCBI taxonomy): Eukaryota > Metazoa > Arthropoda > Insecta > Diptera > Drosophilidae > Phortica > Phortica magna. The sequence goes on from JBAMBP010001928.1 coordinate 118,221, forward strand.
CTGAAAATTGTTTTTAAACCTAAATTCGTTGTTTCCTTTGTCGAGCTTAGATTTTAGTTATGTTGGGATGACAATTTATACTTATCTGTTTTTTATTTGTTTTTAATTTTTAGCAAAAAATTACACACAATGAGGCAAACACGCCAGTCCGGAACGGGCGTAAGCGTGTTCTGCGTAAATCACCCAAGTGCAAGCAAACGGACCGGTCGCCAAGTGCAAGCCATTCACAGTCGCCACCGACTATTTCTCCCCTACGCAAGCAACAACGCACCGACGGAATAGCAGTAGCAGACACGCCAAGTACACTTGTTACGACTGCGGCCACTGCTCCCACTACTGTAACAGCGAGTCCAACTGGCAGCACGACATCCAGCAAAGAAAACCAGGCGCCAGCTCAAGTACAGAACAGCACAAGTACCTCCCGAAAAGAATCATCGAGCCAGCCAAGTAATGCCGAATCGAATGCGAGGGATCAACGAGAGAGAACAATAAATAAAAATACAACGGCAACTATAACAGTAACAACCAGCACGCCTGAAAATAGAAACAAAATAACCGTGACCACACGCAATTCTGCTCGTAAGGAACGGATTAACTCACTGCGTGTGACACGCAAACGCGTGTCGATGGAGCTGAACACAAGTGGTGGTCAAGCACTGTTGCCAACGCCAAAACGGTCGCAACTTGATCAGGGTACGAAAACGACGAACAAAAAATCAGCACACAAAACAAGTGAAACAAAGTCCTCAAGTAGCAGCGTCAGTACGAGTACGAGCGGTGGCAGCAGTAGCGGCAGTATCAGCGATAGTTCTTCAAGTTTAATTGGCAACAAAAAAAAAGGCGCCTTGCTGAGGGTTAAAGTACCAATTATTAATGAAAGAAAGCTAGCTAGCATAGTGTCTGCCAAGATCACCAACACTGTCAGCGCTTCGTCCCCAGTACGAATGTCTACACGCAACAGGCATAAACGGTGATCAACTAATTCACAATCTCCAAAGCAAGGAAAAGCAATTGTTTATTAATTTTTAAGTGTTTTAAATGTTTCCCCTTTTTTTTCGTAAGCCTCCCTCTCATTCACACTTTCCTTTATGTTGTCTGATGTTAATTGTAAGCTCCAATGTTTAACGTTGTCAGCTGGCACCGAGCCAGTAGTTAATTTCATTAAAGATCTAATTATCATAAAGACAACGCCTATCAATTAGTACAGCTAGAATATTTTCAGTATAAATTGTAAATCAGTCATTTAGTCTGTTTTAAATAGATTAAAGTAAACAAACTGCGGTAAGCTGAACTTGGCCCAATTCAACGTAAAGTGTTGTTATCCAGCAACAGTTGCCTTGTTGCTTTGCAGCGGAATCATATCAGTCCCAACAACACTTCTACGACAGCACGCTGCGCTTTTATTGATTTGATTTCTTGCTTGGCTATACTGCTCGCCATTTATGGTGTATGAGCACAAACTTTCAATTGTCCGAACAAAACAATTGTCCACCAAGCACATCTACAAACGGTTGGCGTTTATTACGCGTTGCGCGTTGTCATACAATAGTTGCGTTAGAACATCCGCATGCCAGACAGATCTGCAAAAACAAGTTTTTTGTGATGCTAACGAAATAAAACACAATGTGTAACTGACCTATTTGAATGAATCGAATTGAATCGAATGGAATGGAAGTGAGCGTATGAAAGTGAAACGCGTTCTGCAAAATCTCAAAGCTGCACGGTCAGTCACATACAAGCATACCTAACACACATGCTTAAAAAAAAGAAGCAAAAAACCAAGAAAATAAAAACCAACAATGCCTCAAAACATATCCTCCTTATACATTATTAGCTGTTAATGACTGTTCTGCAGATGTTGGCCGCCGCATTTGGTGCAGGCTACAGTGCGCAAGCTCAGTGAGAATGTTGTCATATTTGAATTTAACAGACAAAAGAAGAATCTCCGGTCACATAGTAGCAGCAGCAACAGCTCCAACGGCAGCAGCACCAGCAGTAGCAGAACACCAGTTGTAGTCCCGTGCTCGTGTGTGAGTTCTGCGTCAATAGTACGAAACGAGGTATCGGTATGTTCGGTTGTGTGGCCGGTGAAACGCTTTCTGCCAAAAGCTTATAAAAAATACATTTCGACTAATATGTGTACAACACCAACGTTGGCTTAATCCGTTTCGGTTTCAGTACTGAATTCGTTTCAATTGTTTTAACAAAAAAAAAAAATAATAACAAATAAAAATAAAAAATGTAATGCGAATATAGATGTTGACAATGGCATTGGACAGATAGTAAATACTGGACACCATTGCTGGTTGATTAGTTAGTGTAAGTGTGGTTAACGCTTTTGCGTTTCTGTTTGCTTGACCCGACCCGATCTCTAACCACAATACGAGTGTATCAAATATAAACGCATTCACTAAACCGTCTTCAAAGTTATTGCAAAGTTCATTGTTTTTTTTAATTTGTTTTTTTTTTTTTTTTCAAAAAACACTTCGTAGCATTCAAGTACCGTTAACAGGTCGTCTGTCCGTCAATGGGTCCATCGTTTAGTCAATCCACAGCTTGGCTCTGAGTACCTAAAAGTTTTCGGCACCGATTGTTAGCTTCCGCTCGTAGTGTTCTGTTCTTGTAAGTCATCTTGGCATCCAATGTGGATACACACACATTCACACAAACACAGACGCACAGAACCCAATGTTCTTTTGAGATGTTTATGTGTGTATGTGTATATTGTAAAAGAGCAAGCCCCGCAGTGCTGTTGCTTACTGTATCTGTATGTATAGTATCTCTTGCACAGTACAAATATACATACATACATACATGCATACATATATACATGGCTCATACATAATCACACATTCAACAATTTGTTGAAATTTGTATTTAACTCTCAGCGCGTTGCTTTCTACTTTCGTCCTTTATACACTTTGTGTGTACGCATTTGTGTGTATGTGTGCTTGTGTGCTTCGTTTCTAGCACTTTGACAGGATGAATCAAGTATTCATGCAGTTTGTGGCGCAAATATAAAAAAGCCTAGAAGAAACAAGTCGAGGGGACAACAACGACAGTAGTTAGCGTCAGTCGAAGCCAAATCAAGTATGTTAGAAATAATAAGGGCTACATGGGCTCTACATTAAGGACTTTTGTGCTGTGCGCACTAATGAAGCATTCCGATATTAATCAAATGTACAACGACTACAGATACTATGTATGATCATTCGAATGTGTGATTTTCGTAATCACCTTGGGCGTGAGAGTGTGTGTGTGTGTGTAAAATTAACAAAATAAATGACTCACGGTCGTTTTAAAATTGTTTACTTTTGGTTTTACTTCCCGTACTAAAGACCCTGAACGTGTTGAACAGCAGCGATCAACAGCTTCTTAGCAGCAAAGAATGAAAACAATTTGCGGCCATCTTTGAAAACATTGCGAATACAGATGATAAAAGAACGGTACTTATGCGTTGTTTGCACGCAATAAATTCGTAGGCGATCCGCACAGTCACACTCAAGTACATGCATACAAACCGATTTGTGTACATGTGTGTGTGTGTGAGTGTGTGTCTTTTATACAAAATAATTACACAAGATCATCCGCTTTGGCATTATTTGTGTGTGCTGTTTCATAGCACCGCCAACCGACCTTCTGCCTAAAAAGTTTCCGTTGGGTTTTGTTTATTGATTTCCGCTTCTTTAAACAAAACACAAAACATTCTAATAAAAATAAAATATATACCGATAATTTTATTATCTAGAAATTGATTTTGATTGATTCGGTTTTGTTTGACGAATGGTAAACAATTGGCATATTTTCTAATTTTGTCTGCAGACAGACACACACACACACACATACACAAACAGACATGCTGGGCAGTCAGCGCCATTTTATTTTGGGGGAAAATTTGCGAGAAGCTGTGTATGTGTGTGTGTGTGTGTGTGTTTGGTTTTGTGTGTATAATGTGCGTGCGTGTGTGTGTGTGTGTGTAAATGAGGGTGTTTGCATCTGTCTGTAAGCTTCATTTAATTTGCCAAAGGGATTTTGTGCTAGAGCTGTGAAAGCGATATACATCAGTCAATTGTAAAATATTCAATATTTCGATTGTTTCTGCCGTGTGCAATTCACTTGTACCGTATCAATGTCAACAGCAGATAATTATGCTATTCTCTTGTTAGAACACTACGAGTATTCATGAAAATTAGCACATCTACAATACAGCAAAAAAGCCATCGAAACAATTGTTGTGGCAAAACAATCTTCGTGAAATTTACACTCATAGACTATCTGCTGAAATATATTCACATGAGTATATCCTTGCTATACACGAGTACGAAGCAAATGCCAAACACATTCACACATCACGACATATATTTATTTTATGTGAGAAATCAAATCAAGTGGCCGCAACTTTTTGCAGCAAGAATGCACGTTTTTATTGTGTCTGAATGAGGAATGTATTCGTGTGGATGTGTGTGTGTGTGTGTGTGTGTGTGTGTGTGTGTGTGTGTGTTTACAGTAAGTAAATACCCTCGCATGTGCGCTCTCCCGTCATCTTCAACTGAACGGCACCACGCAGCGCACCTCACCGCACTACATCTCACCTACAGAATTTCAGTTTTCTTGTTTGCATGAGCCGTTTCATTTTTAATCCTCATGGTCATTGCCACTACTTTGCCACAACTGCTTTAACCTTCACCTCATAATTTGTGCGCCTTTCGTCTCGGCCTGACGCCCTTTTCGCATCCACCAATTAAATCGCTGCTAGTGCTGTTGCGTTTGTTTGGTCAGTATGAGCCGTACCTCGTGTGCATGTGTGCATGTGTGCGTGTGTACGTGCGTGCGTGTAATTGTGTTTGTGCTTGTGATTGTGATTGTGATCTCACCCTTCCAAACTCCTTCAGTTTTTATTCAACTTGGTCATGTTCTTAAATTGCTGGCTTCATGTTTTGTTTCTTCGTCCTTCATTTTTAGCCTACGAGTACATATAAGACAAAAAACAAACAAAAAAGTGGCGCGCAGTTGTATTTCAAATTTTGTTGCTCGTATTGTAAAGTTGTCCAATCCGAACGTCCTGCACACATCATCTATTCACTTTGGCTGTACTCTGCCACAACCGCACAGCATGGGCTTCACTCCTCTTACGCATTGCCGTCTTAATGTCCGCGTGCCAAAAGGACAAGCACACACACACACACACACACACACTCTGGCACAGAGACAGAGAGATACGAGTGCATGCGACAAGACGTCAGCCTTCGTACTGCAGCCCTCCGCCGCTGACAAGCCAAAGTACACTTCTCTCCCTAATTATTTGACATCTTGTCTGCGCGCAAACGTGCTGCAGTTGCCGCTGCCACTGCCACTGCCGCTGCCACTGCTGGTGACGCTCAAGCACTCATTTCAGCATTTTCTTTAAAACTGTTGCCACCATGCGCCGCAAAAATATCAAATGTCGAAAGGACATTTGGCACAAAAATAGCATTCTCGCATGGCCGCCGTGGTGGGCTGCAGCCTGCAGTGTAAATAAATGCATTTGCAATGAATATCTTAGAACGAATCGTTACAAACAATCTCAAGAGCTCTGGGATTACTTGAAATAATTTATGCACCGCACCGTTTCTTAAGGCTCGAAGCTACCTAAGCTACCTTGGCTATTTTACTTTCACTTCCTTTAGCTTCTAAATAATTAATAAATAAAAATAAAACAGCTTACAAAACCAATGAACGAATGAAAGTTTGCAATAAGATGTCGAAATGAGAGTGGAAAATCTGCAATGCGTTATTGTCATTTATTTCGGTGCATCCTTCTCCTTCCAAATGTAACAGACATTACATAAATATTGAATTTAAAACTTCATATAGTAAAAATAATCAAACGGTCCCCCATAATACACAATTAATGTTACCTACTTTTGGTTGTTACAGCGATTGTTCGACGTTCGAAACTCAACAAAGGACAAATCAATACAACAGGGACGAATACTCAATTGAAAGACTTCAATTATAGAAATAGCGCTAAGTAACATTTGCAATGAAAATATAGAAATTTAAATAATTTTCTATGTTCATACGTATTAGTACTTGTATAGCACAAGAAAAACTAAGCCAAGCTGCGAAAAGCAAATAAAGATATTGCCATGCAACGTGCTCACAATAAATGTGATACGAAGCTCAAAATCGGTATTACAATGACGCGCCAATCTAATGAATTGTATAGCATAGTGACGTTATTTAATGCCTGAATGATGCAAATTGCATTTGAAGTTTTATAGTAGTAGATACAAAGAACGTTGCGGAAATGGTTGATAAAGTCAACGAGTGCGAGCAAGGAGGTAATATTCATAAAGATAAGCTCGAAAAGACTCAGTTGGACGGCTCGGTGGCTGAGAGTGATAGATTCATAACGGAAAATGATACGGCAACAAAGACTATTGATGGCTCCTACAGTCTGCTCACCAAGCTGGACAAAGCGGTCTCGACAAATGATGCTTTTCTGGACTTGGAACGTGCCTTGACCTATGAGGCTGTGTTCAACACACTCATTGAGAACAAAATGCTCGCAATGAAAAGGGAATGCGAAGAGCGCAAGCGCTCAAGTCGACTTAAACGTAGCTCGATTGGGCGCATTTTCCTAAATCGTAAAATTTTTGGTGCCACTTCACGAAAATGCGACTCCAAAACATCCTCGCAAGAAAGCGCTGATAAGCCACTGCACGAGGAGCATCGCATAGCTGTAACGCCGGAACGAGCACGCTTCGCCAAACTTTTCAAAGCGACGGGCGAAGAGATTGAGGCGGCGTCAACGACATCCACTGACAGCAACTCGGTGGGAGCAGCACAAACGAGAGCACAGCCACTTGCCGCAATCGCTGTGGTGGATCCGGAATGCTTGCCAAACGCGGAAGATAGCATAACCAGCACTGTCAGCAATTCGTCAAGCAAGCGTAATGTGCTGGTGCGGGCGCAGACACATACACCGGCCGAGTTGAGTGGTTCGGTGAGCGGCATGGACAACGAGGAAAATGGTGTGCGAACTTGTACGGAGGTGTCGCGACCTGCTCACACATCGACCCTTGCCGAGGGCAGCTTAACATCTCTACGAGACAGCCTGGAAAGCCTTTCGTTTGCCAACTCCAGCTCGCCAGTGCTAGAAGGGGAGCCGGAACGACTGATAAAACGAATGCGGTTACTTGAAGCAAGATCGATCAGTGCACAGTGCAGCCCCATACTGCCCAGGAAGCCTGCAGGACCAACTAAGGGAACGGTTGTTAGCGCTGTAACCCCTTTACCGACTGTAAGCCATGACAGTTAGTCAACTTATTCGCTCTAATAACCAATTTCGTTTATTCTAAATTACAGATAAATCGAAAAATTCAATTATACACAAAAAGAGCGACCGAAACTGCCACTGATGCAAGCAGTTGTGCTCAAAGAAGCTCATCTGGAGTCCAGGAATTTCGTCGAAGTGCCATCAATGATAAAAACACGGCACCGAGCGATGGGAATCCTGCGCATGTGCGTTTCTTTTCGCGTCAAAATACTTCTGAGGAAAGTGCAAACCTCACTGTAAGCACGCTCCTCAATCAGAGTGACTCCCAGTCCCTCCACGTATCCCCCAGCTACACCAATGCCGCTACAGTGACAGCTGCTGGCACAATGATAGCGCTCAACGGACGACTCAAATCTAGAAGTACAAGTCTACTAGTGAATAAGCGTACTCGTGTATTGCTTACATCTGTGAATGACAAGATGAGTTGCGCACCGGAAATAATCGGCATGCCTGTAGACAGTATCGAAAATAATAACCAAAACGTTTCGCGCAATATAAGTATTAAAGACAATCGTTTAGCTGTAGTGGATGCTGACATCTTGCGCGTACAAACGACTGACCCGATCCAAACGACGGACACCTTAACGCCGAGTACACTCACGGGCTTGAATAGTAAGCCAGCGACCCAAAATAGCTATACTGCCAATGATGCAATTATCACTATAACGAGTAGCGATGGCCGGGAATCGAAGAGCATAATGCAATTACACCGAATGGCATCCACGTCGACAGGCTCAAGCATTGCACCCACTAGTTGCTGCACGACCGCAAAGTCTGCCACACGGGAGAAAGACAAAAAGAGTTTCAAGCCAACGGTGACTCCTGGCCAGAGTGGTAGCGACGATGACAGGCATCACAAGCGAAAGTATAGTAAGTTCGCAGTATAACTTAATCAATCTTGAATGAGTTTCCTCAACTTTAAATTATTTTCAATTGGATTTCGTAGGACGCTACCATCGCTGTTCAGATCCTGTTTTGGTATATCCTACGCCGAGTAGTTTTCAACACTGTGTTCTCAACATCGTTTCCGATGATCCTGTGTAAGTTTTCCAAATATTTTGGTAAATGTTGCCTTATATGTTTTTTATATTTCAGACAATATTCGCTTAACGAAAACTTTTCTTACGACACACGAATCATGCACAAAGCTGATACCCTTGAACAGATCATTCCAAAAATTCATCGTCATCATCATAAACCGCGGTAAGCACCTGCTACAAAATATTGAAATTTTAATTCACTTTTTAAATAAGTGACTGTCTATACTGGTATTATATATAATTTGTAAGTCAATTTCATACATAAATTGAAACATTTTAGACATCATCATCACAAGAAGCGACATCGACAAAATAGAAAAGACAAAATACTTGTGCAAGATTTGGAAACACAGGTTGTAAAGGTGAGTGTCTCGTTACCGTTTTCTTAAAACAATAATATTGAATATTTACAATAAATACTTTTTTTTACAGGTAATTGATCCGCATGATCTTTCGCAGCGTGCGCGTTGGACCATTATTGCCACAGCCTGTCTGCTTCTGCTAATGTGCCTCTTGTTGGTTGGTATCACTTTGAGAATGGCACCAATTATAGATGACATGGGTAAGTTTAATTAAGTCTTTTATCTTTTTTGCAATTAAGTTCAAAGGAAGAAACATTTATTTATTTCAAATGATTATTCAAATATTGTTCTAAACCGTCGACTGTCGTTGGCATAAGGAAATGTAAACAAAGTCTCTGTGTTCTGTTATTTAACATTGGAATTTAAAATTTAACGATTTTTTCAAAAGTTGTCTGATATGGCAATACTCAACTGTAACTAAAAGTATGCTTACATGAAATGTAACATTTCATGGAATGTTAAATTAACATTTGGGATGGCTTTGTTAATTTTTGCAAAATTTAAAAGGGCGGGATAGTTGGCATCGAAGTCTGCGAAGTGAAATGGTATTCCCACATGCCGAGTTCATTATTATCTGCAAAAATTACACCTGCCATTAGGAAATTGATTTTAGATATAACCAATATTGAATTGATTAATGTCACAATAACATAAGCTAGACTAGATCGGATCGGCAATGACGTATACGTATTTTCCTATTTTTTAACATTTAGCTGCTGTTGCTCATGACTTCCAATTTTTACAAAAGTTTAAAAAAGCGAATGAAGCGACTGAATCATTGAATTTTTTATCTGCAGGCAGTGAACACCTATGTTAATCAAATTTTATTCAGTTTGTCTTCCTATATAAACAAAACAAAATATCAATTTAAAATTGAAGCGAAAACAAAAATAGAAAGAGAATATTAAATTGACGTTGATGCCATATTCTCTTGCCGTTCAGGTGATGAGCTTAACGTTTCCAAATCAATCTCAAACGGAAGGTCAATGCACTCTGCCTCTGTAATATTAGGCACGCCTACGTTACGTCGCGTGCAAACAGCATAGCATTTATGTATGTACATATGTATTTGCACGCATTGATAATCTTAAAAACTAAACTGTTACATGTAGTGAGTGGGCGAATATAACATAGATGTATTTAATGTTGCCTTTTTAAGCAATGTTTGCATTTTTAAAGCAATTTTAAGTGTACATAACTTGGTATTACAAAAGATAGTTAATGACATATATTAAAGCTCATTAGTATTTTTACCCAAAAAATCAAATTTATTTAATTTATTCGAACAAAAATAGAACGTGCTTACATTTGCCAACGTCAAAACAGTAATTACTTTATTTACTAAACTGTTGTTGCCAAAACTTTTGCCTTGTATATATATTTATACACTGTATGTATATACTGTATGCGTATTTTCAATGCAGCTTGAAGGTATGATGTTGTCTAAAGCGTTCACTTTTTACTTTTATTTTGGCTGAGTACATTTTTGTCTTTGTTTGACCACAAAAGCCAACTGCGACATCCTTTACATGTATCGCATTTTTTGTCATACCTCATGCGCTGGAGGCAAAGTATTTTCTCCGCTGGAGTAAACAACTTAAAAAGGCGGAAAATAATTCAAAAAATGTGCAATATTTACAATGGACTAAAGCACAGAGGGCACGTTGCAAGAAAGCACAAACCACGAAAGGAATTTCTTTACCAACATACACACACACACATATGCACAGATACACACACACACAAGCACATCACATGTGCATAAACGGAAATATTTCGAACCAAGGCTCTTTGTCCAAATAGGCTGACAAAATATGACAATGCTGAAAACTCAAAAATTATATAAGTAAACAAAAATTGTATAATGTGTAGAAAATTAAATTTATGAAGTAATTGTTTATGCCCGAAGCATAGTGAACAGACATGAAGGTTAACTAAACTAAACTAAACTTCTGCTTTAGATTCCGCCATGTTGTAGTACAATTGAATTGAATAAGTTTATGAACAAACAACAAACAAGAACACAAAACGGAACGGAACGGAACACGCCCCTAAACTACATAGCCGTTTGATGCCTTCATTAATGTCAAGAACCAGGAAACACTTACACACTTGCTCGATTCGAAAATGGCGTCAGTCCAAACTCAAAGAACACAAATGTCAATACAGGCAAATGTACTCGCAAAAAGAAATGAATTGCCGTTTTGCTCAATTATAATTTGGTTGCATTACAAATATTTGGCAATTACGTTATGCCTTTGCTCAACGACGACACTAAATAGGCCACTCAGCTAATTCCTCAGCCGGAACATCTTCAAGAAGAACAAAGCATAAAACAAGCCAAGAATACTTATACACATATACAAAACAAAGATCGTAATGAGTCTTTTCAAAACAGATTTACAAGTTAAATAGCGCAGCGATAAAAATTCTATTACAAACTTTAAAAATATGCGCGCAAAAAGCCGCGCACGTCGCTCGTTGGCATTCACTTGCTACAAGGCGGAAGCAGCGAAGGACCAGCGTTTTGAACACAAGTTCAACGCACACACAAAGCAAAGACCAAGTCAAAAGCAGAAAACGGGGAGGGGGGCGGAGTGGAGTGGAAAGAACACGCCTACAACGGCTTTCAGATTAGTTTGGCAGCTTTTGTGCGCCAACAGAGTAAACTCAAAACTCAAACATAACACAGCAGTCAAGAATAAAGAACGAAGTGGCTCGAGTTCGTCATCGTCATCGTCATAGTCCTCGTCATCATCCTCATCGTCATCATCATCGTCATCGTCAACACAGGCTGTCATTACGTGTTGTTCTTTTATTTGATTTTTTCCTTTTAATTTTTTGTTGAGGCGCGTGCATTGTAGTCAAAAGGCCTGCCCGACTTCGACAAACACAGCGAAGTGCCGTAGCTCAACAACACACGACAACGACGACAACGACAACAACGACAACAACAACAACGACGACGACGACACTGACGACGATGGCTTGAAAGCAGCTCTGTGAAGTAACGAGCTACAGGCGCATTCAATATTAAATTCTCGTTTCGCTCGAGCATTTGTTATGCGATTTTCTTTAGTCATGCTCTGTATTGAATGTACAACGTGGCTGATTGTTTACTCAGCAAACCCTGTTTAGGGAATTTAATTGGAAACCCCAAGCAAAATTTACTTTGACATTGCATTTCCACTCAAAACCGAAACCGAAGTTTGTTCTTGTGCTTGTTCTTGTTATTGTTATTGTTATGGTTGTTGTTGTTGTTGTTGTTGTTGTTGCTGTTGCTGCTAAACAAGCCAAGTTGGTCACTTCAACCGAGAGATTTCCGAAGTGATTTAGTGTTTTTTGAAGCTCTCTCGCACACATCATTAATGTGATTTTGCTAATTGAAAATCATGTTTTGTGGCTTCTGCGAAGAATCTAAGCCCACGCTCAGAAGCTATGGTTACTTGCTGCTGTGCTGAAGACTAAATGCCTTCAGCAGATAGATAGATACAGACTTACATAATATTCATTCATATGAGTTATGCAACATTTTTGTATAATTTCGTTTCACATTTGTCATTCGTTGTTCAATAAGTTGATTTTCATCGCTTACAATGCTGCACAGCATGCCTTCATTCAAGCATTTGCCATGTAATCGTTGCCGACTTCTGACGCTGCCCAAATGCTTCACATGAGTTCGACCTTAAGCGATGCAATGATGGAGAGGCGTGAACATAAATCGATGAACTATTAACATAGATAATGGCAGCAGTGCATTGTCAATAGTTCATTTTTGCTCTTGTTGTTGCTGTTGTTGTTGTTGTTGTTGTTGTTGTTGTTGTTGTTGTTGTTGTTGCTGTATTGTATCACATTTGCTGTTGTTGCTTTTGTTTTTTAATTTTTGTATAACAATATTTGCAGTACGTATACGCCCTGTAACTCAACTGTGAAATCCTCACGCACGCTTGTTTGCCTGCCTTCATACATACACACATACACCCAAGTATATATGTAGATACATATGTACACACACACACACACACAGAACGATACACAAATGTGAAACACATTTGGACAAGAAATCAAAACAAAACCTTGAGCTTTTACTCAAACATTCAACACGTGACAACTTCAAGTTCCACTCGGCAACATAACAGTTTTGAGTGCAAAGCCAACTCCCACATTTTTCGTGAGCATTGCCAGCGCGGAAAAGTTTGTCAGTTTGAGCACTTTGCATATTGAGCATGCTGAGCAGGACTCAACATGTTGCTTCTACTCAAAGTGGATGCTGGCTGCGCTGTTGCCTCTTCGCTGCCAGTGCCAGCGCCAGTGCCAGCGCCAGTGCCAGAAAGAAGACAAAACACAAAAGCGTTACATGGCCGAGCGAAATCGCAGCACGCTGAAAGAGGACACACTTCGTGTAAAAACAAATTGAGTCAAATCATAAACGAGCCGAGCCACGAGTGTGTGCAGTGTCCTTTGAGGCGCATAAACTCAGTGTTATATCAACGAGCCAGTCTTCATTCTTACGCACTGCGATCAAGACGTTCATTTGTGGGCGTTCCAGCTTTAAAGTATAGCAACTAATTAGAAACACACACACAGTTTTAAAACGCCCGAAAAACAAAACAAAAAAACTTTAACAAAAAAAAACAAAAAAAATTTGAAATACAAAAGTTTGGCAAAGCAATCGTAAAATTAAAACCAAATAAATAACATGAGGCTTTGTGTCATTTTTTGTTAAGTGCTGTCACTCAAAAACTGTTGTTGGCTCGGAGAAATTTAGGGCGCGGTACATCAAACGGACGCGAACGCGTTACGTCGCACACTCACTTGTTGTATTTTGATAGACCAGCGACACGCCCCGCGTGGCGCCCCTCGCCATATTCCAGTCCGGGCTCTAAGCCCCTCCAAGCCCCTCCACTCCACTCCAGAACACTCCCTCTCCTACAGCGTACGAGATGAACAACCCCACCCAACCTTGCAGCAACATTCGCTTGCTTGCTTGCTTGCTTTGGTTTGGTTTGCTTTGCTTCATCTGCATGCAACACGCGCTGAATTAATTTCATTGAACTGAAGCTGTGAAAACAATTAAAAGAACAAACAGTGTGGCTGCGAACGAGCCAGTCTAATTAGTGTCACTCGAGCTGGACTGACTCCGTGCTACAGCCGCAACGGCAACGGCAACGGCAGCGACAGTAACCAATCAACGGAGCACCGAAAGCCGTCGCGCCGAGCGCCGAGCATTGACGAAGCACGCAGCCGAGCCAACACATAGAACAATAACAACGACTAGTACGCCCTCAACAGTTCTGGCGTAGTGGCCTCTGGTCGCACACACACACACACACACACGCACATGCACATGCACATGCATTGGCAATGCACTGCACTGCACTGCACTTCTCTGCTCAACAGTGCTTCTTGCACTGCTTCCATGGCTATCAGCCAGCAGCATCAGCCACAGCTAACAGCTTCTCGGCCGTGTTGCTTGTGCGTGCGTGTGTGTGTGTGTGTGTGTGTGTGTTTGGCCTGTGTGCTCAATGGTGCCGCGCAAACTGTCAAATATCAAGCGAAACAAATAATAATAATAAAAGAACAAATAATTCAATTTGAATAACATGTTGTTGATCAAAGTGCATGTAATAACGAAAAATTAATTTCAGTTATGTAAACTTAAAAACGAACGCTTTGCTGGAATGAAACCTACGAAGTGCTCACGCCCGAAAAGAAAGCGAACCCCCAACCAAACAAAAATAAGAAACAAATAAAGCATAAACAGTAAAGTAATAAGGACAATAAATTCGAACCGTGTCGCTTTACTCGATGTGCATGATGTGAGCAGCAGCGATAGTGTGTAACTCATCAACAGCAACAGTTCGCAATTGCCAAATAGTGAAATATGTAACCTAAGCCCGACTATGCCAGTTCTCATTATATTGTAGATATATGTAGTTCAACGCCCAAGCCCAACGCCCAACGCCCAACTCACAAATTGAAGTGAATTTAATTGAGTATGGGTCACAAATCGTAACTGAGCATGACAACTGCACCGAGAACTGCGAGCTACATATGTACACACACACACACACACACACACACACTATTTATTTTGCTGAACTTTAAAAAAAAACAAAAAACAAAAAACAAAAAACAAAAATTCGCAGAGCAACAAGATTGTACATGTGTACTTGATTTTGATGTTTGTGCCTTCACCATCGCATTTGTGCTCGCAGTTCTTCATTTCACAAACCATACAAATCTATTTAGCTCAATTTTCAACACCAACTCGAAATTATTTAAGTTCCATTCTTTAAACAATTTTATACCATATTTTTTAGCTTCCACTTTAGTATGAAATATTTCACGATTGTATTACTTCTTTTCTTTTCTTTCATTACTTTAAAATGTTTTGTTTTACTATCTGCTTTTTTCTGCTCTGCACAACAAAGGTCGTTCAGGACATGCGATAGCTCTTGGTTTAGTTTTGAAACGTTCGCAGCATTGTAATGAAAGATCCGGCCGTTCTTAGCACCTGTTCCAGAAACGTAGACAACTTTGTGTAGTAGAAGTTTTGCTGAAATTAGTCGATCTACTGCTCACCCACAAGAAGAGACTTCGATCGATGTTGAAGATGAACACGGAGACCTTGCAAGCACGCTGCGCTCTCATCATGGCCATTAGCAGCAGCTTCCTGTTCGCCGGTCTCACCTTGAGCCAATCGAACGTGCAGAAAATCCTTTCCGAAATATATTCGCTCTGCAATTTGCATAAACGCAAGAATTCACTCAGCCAAGTTGCACACAAGTTCGTGGCTTACCTCATTTTTGACACTTTCGCCGCCAAAACAATACAAAGCCATCCGTATGAGCACTGAGACCAGGAAGATGGCGTGGAAGACGGTCTGCTCACCCCAGTCGGCGCGGGCAAAGCGAAAGGCCAAGCTACCGATGTGCAGGTAGCTGAGCATGAAGTTCACAAAGACAATCTCGGCATAGGCGTCGTTCAGGTCTTGCGCGATCCCCAATGCAGTCCCGTGAAACCGTATGCACTTGATGATCTCAGGCGAGGCACGATCGCCGATGTCCGCCAGCGCGGCCTGCCGCATACGGTGCGCCAAGACGTGGAACTGCACGACGATGTTGTGCACGAACCACGAGAAGAGCGTCTCCACGCCAATGGTCACCAGCGACGTGCCATAGATGGCCACGGCGTTCCATACATAGATCAGACAATAGTTCCACGGCTGCGTGTAGTCGAGCCAAAAGCTGAGGGAGAAAATACATTCGATTCTAACTTCGCTGGTCACTCGACACTTACTCAAACTGCAAGGGCGTTTGCGGCCGGAAACCATCGTTTCTCTGGTACTTAATGAGTGCCACCGCTAGTGGCGAGAGCAGGCAAATGACAGCCACTGAGCTCGTAGAGGTGCGGAACAATTTCGATAGGCGCGACTCTTTTGCGTTCTCGGCCGCCACCAGCAGACGCTCCTCTTCGTCGGCAAACTGCAAGTTCTGCTGCCAGAGGCGCTGCACCAGCTTGACAATCTTGCGGCGCTTCATGAGAAACACGATGATCTTGAAGAATGACATGAAGGCCTCCAGTACTGACACTAATGTGTCGGTGATTCTGTAGATGTTCGTTATGTCGGCGAAGCTATAGATGAACATGGCCACAATATGCGTGCCCATCGCTGAAATCAAGAGGAGTAAGACGAGCGGTCGCTTGACGATATTTTCGTTGCTCGGGTGCACATTAATGCCGATAGCGGCAAAAGCGAAGCGTTGCACACCAAAATAATCTTTGATTTTCAGTCGAAGTTGCTCAGACATCTTCAACGATTCAACGATTGAACGTTCTGACGGCTGTTCAATCAATGCGTTTGCTTGCTTTGAGAAAAGCCTTATAAGCCCCAAAGTCTTCTAGTGCTCGCACATGCTGTTACGTACGTACTATTTGTAGGATTCGTGGCGCTCCGCTAGTGGCCACTGCCCATGTTACTTTTCGACCAAGGACATTGGCCATGTTATTAAAGTCCCCCACGCAATTTTTCACTTTGCTGCTTTCGCTACAATTTTATAATATTTCGGAATTAGAATTAGTGATATTAACGCACATTTAATACGCCAAACAGCATGAAATATTTATGCTAGATGTTGTTGTTTTTATTGCTTTAACCCAAGGAATCTATAAGAACTCCTCCTCGTGCGTATCTAAGTATGTTTGCGCTACTATAAATACACATGTGTACGTGTGTCCATGTGTGAATGTGTGTGTGTGTGTGTGTGTTTATTAGTGCACTATTCCCTTTAGCTCTTTAAGTGGCTTGTAATTCGATGTTTGTGCTTCGCAAGCCAACGCAACGTTTATGGCTCCTGCACGTATTGGCTCGCTTTGAGGACTCTGGCACACATAAACGTAACATGTTGAAACGTGATTGATGGTGGGCGTGTCAGTGTCACTGATAGAAATATCCGTTGCCGTGACACGACCGCAGCTCGAGAACGAAACATGTCAGCTTACCGACAGCGTGTCAAGCATCCGGTTCAACTTTTCCAAATAGCAAACTCCTAATGAACTTGGTATCCGTTTAAGCTCGACTTGCTCACACAAAACCATTTCATATTTCGGTTTTGCATTTACTAATTCATTCTTCTGCTGGCATTCCATTAACTTGCCTTTCAAACAACAACAACAACAACAACAACAACAACAACAGCAACAAAAAATGCAACACCATTAAAAACTTAGGCCATTCAAAATGGCCAAATTCGTTCAAGTGTGTGTGTGTGTGTGTGTGTGTGTGCGAAGGGTATAATAGCAACGGATATGCTGGCCACAACATTACTGTTGGCTTTGCCATATTTTTCCACTTTTTATCCTTTCATATCCTTTTGATTTTCAATGGAAACGACGTCACCACATTTCAACAAGCTCTCGAAATGCTTTTAACCACAATGTTAAACTCGGTGAGCTGGGCCCCCGACGATGCCGACGATGCTGATTCGCATGATAACAGTTTTCACTTTCGACAGCATAATTTTTCAAGTGTAGAACGTTGAAGTGGATAATTCAAAAGCAGTTACATTATCAAGATCCTTGTGCCACTGAATGCAGCTTTTTGTGACATTAGCATTTGTACTTGGGTATGTTTGCTTGAGTTAGATTTTGAGTGTGTCAACTACACATACCGCAGCTGTCAGATAGGACGTTCTTACTCACCTAATATAATAACGGATACACAGACAGCAAGCCGACAAGCAGACGGGCAGGCAGGCGGACAGACGGACAGACAGAGAGACAGTCTGACAGGGCCGAAAGTCAAGCGGTTGCAGAAAAGGGCAATCTGAATGGGAAATGAAAAAGCAATAGCAAACATAAAAATGTACGCTATAAGATATATAATATAATATAATATAATATAATACCCTTCACACAACTAGGAAGATATCTGCCACAGTTATGCCGAATTAGAAAAGCATTTCTTTTGGGGCTTTTAGAAATGTAATCGCTGTGAAGCTGAGATGGATCCTTTGTTACGGTTCGGAATCATAATAACTGAAATGGCAAATAATACTCAAATAATTAATATTGAAAGTGTTTACAAACCCCAGAGACAAAGTTGGGCATGCATGGCACGAGTGCGGAGCCTGGATGCGCCTTTCGCATTCTAATAGTGTATGAGCACATTTAAGGCAGCGCCCTGCCTGTCAATTTGTTCCATTTATTTTAGGATGAAGTTATGACTAACCACAAGACTCGCAGAAGATCGACAGACATGATAACATACATACATACATACATATGTACATATATGGTATGCGCCCTCGCAACGTTGCTTAATAACTTAATGATCCGCACCGATGACTTGTTCCATGCGTTGCAAACTTTGTGACAGACTTGTAATACTTTTCACGTTGCAAAAAGCATAGAAGAAACACATAAAAAAAAAAATAAGGAGGGAATGTTATTAATGTGGAAACGACAGCAGCAACAAGCGTCCGCAAATTGACATGATGTCCTTCGGAGCTGTTGTATTTCCTTGACCGATGCGACAGTCGCAGCGCAACCCCAAATACACTTTATTTCCTACTGCTTGGCTATTATGTTTAACTAAAAATAGCAGACTATTCAAAAGGATAATGGTGACGTCAGCTTAGTTTGGAACTTATCTGCAGAAGAACATCTGAAATCCAGCAAACAAAGCAACAACAATATGCTAAATGACTACAGCAACTACGACCAAGCCGAGTTGCACACACACACACACACACACACACAGATATGCAAAAGACATAATCGAACAAGTATATAATGTATGTGTATGTGTATGTGTATGGTACATGTGTGTTTGTTTTTGCATCCTGTTCTGCACAATGGTGAGCGTTTTTGTTGTATCTTAAATTTCTCCTTTGTTAGCAAACACTGAGGCGCAACAAATAAGTGCAAGTACTGTTATTACTTTTTTGTTTTTGTTTTTGTTTTTGCTTTCTGTTTTTTGTTTTTAATACTGTTTTCAATACGTTTCCCGTTCGCCACCCTAAACGCTGATGTGCTGTTTACATGTTGTTGTTGTTGTTGTTTTCGGTTGTACTTGCTATTTTGCTGTGCTCAGTAAACGAATCGTGTCTGGCGCTAGGGTAAGGGAAAAGGACCTTGGCTTGTTTTCACTAACCAAAGCTGCATTGTCATCTTTGTTGTGGCTGTTGTTGTTGTTGCTCTTGTTGTTGTTGCTCTTGTTGTAGTTGTTGTTGTCGTCGTGTTTGTTCGCTCATCACATTTGCTGCTTAATTGTCGCGATTACCGCGCTCGCTCGCCTTATCCACTAACAAAGCGCTGGGCATTGCGCATGTTAATCTCTCATGGCCCCCGCAGGACAACAGCACAAAGTTTTACACTTTGTTTTCATTTCACGTTCTTTATTTCTGCTTTTCTTTTTTTTTTTTGTTTTTTCTCTGTTGGCGCTCGTTTGTTCTTTGCCAGCCTTTTTCAGGTTCCTTGCGCTGCAGCGTCCATGAGTGTGGACGGACGCACTTCATTCTAACGGCCAGAAAATTGCTTCGTAAATGAATGTTCATTGTGCACTGTTCACTGTTCACCGTTCACTGTTCACTTGTCTCGCGAGTCAAGAAGCGAAGACTTTGATTAGTGAGAATTCAGGCGCTGCCAGGGCACAGGTCGCATATCTCTCGCATTTATCGTTGTGACTCGTTTGAGAATTTCTATTGTTGTTGTTTTGTCATATCTCTTTGTATTTGAGGTCATGCATTCAAATTGGTACGCAATGAGTTTTTTTTGCTTTTCATTTCTTTATGGCGATTATGTGTGTACGATGCTTCAACATCTGATTGTTTTTAATTTAACTAAAATATTTAATCACAATGTCAGCTACAATTCAATACATCAACAACATAACGTGCGACAATAACAAGAACAATAAAAGAGAAAAACAAACAAACAACAAACAAACTGTTGACACCAAAATATTTATGCACATCGAACTTTTCATTTATGTATTTATGTGTAAATGTACGCAAATGCAACACTTTTTAAATGCACATAAAATCACCAAGATAATTGACTGACCACCACCACCACCACTACCACCCACCACATTAGGCCACCACACGTGTGGCAGCGTAGCGCTCCCTGCTCTTGCCATTGGTCTTGGCCCAGGCACTGCTCGCCACCGCTAATCCATATACCAGCATCAAGATTGCACATTACAACCACCATAGATATCCACGCAAAATCTACTACTGCATGGAGCGCGGCGCCGGCGGCCACCATCAGCAGCAGCAGCACCAGCACCCGCACCAATACCAATACCAACAGCAGATACCGCCACACCAGTATGTCGCTGCTACGCGCAGCTACGACTCTTACATAGCCGAGGGAGAGATGACGTCATTTGAGGCTGTTTCAAAGAAGAAACCACCGAAGCTAAAAAACATCAATCGATCTCTTTCAATGGCAATCGATAACTATGCACCGCCGTATATCGGCGGTGGCGCAATGGGCGACTCAACGCCCCAGCTAATGCTGGACGACAGCTTGATTATTGAGCAGCCGCTGATACATCGGTCAGCATCGCCGGTGGCCGTACGGTCAGCGCCGCCGCAGACCCTTGCACTCCCAGCACAACAGCATCCGTTTCACACGCACTATAATAGCGGTGGGGGCGCTTCGCCCTCCGCGCTCTCTGCACGTCAACAGCACCAGCACCAGCATATGCACACATTCCAACAGCTGGCCGCACAGACTGCAGCGGGCTCGAGTTCGACCAGCTCGCCCACCCTCTATGCACTTAGCCCGGTCAAAAATACGCATCGCGATACCCAACAGCCCGACATATACCTGGTCAGCAGTAGCAATCTGAGTGACGAGTACATGGGGGCGCGGGGACGCTCGACGTTGGGCGGCAGCACGTCGTCGCCGACACAGTTTATCGATGACATGCTGCAACCAGCAACGACGCACCGCGGTCTTGTTGCCACAACGACGCACCCTTTAAAGAAGACGCTATTCCGCCGCTCAGACACTATTGACGTACACCCATCTGCCAATTTCCAGATGAAGAAAACGCATTCCTTCCACGTTCAGCAGGAACCGGCCGTTGAACAAATACGGCTTGCAGGAAGCGTTGCGTCGGGCGGTCGCCGCACCAGTTCAGTGCGTGGCAACTTTTTAATGCCCGGCAATGTCACTGGCAGCGGCAGCGGCAGCGGCAGCAAAGAAGTCTCACGCTCACCATCGCCAAGTAGGCGTGGCTGTCGCTCACACCGTTCGTTCAACGATCCAGCTCGACGTCCCAGCATGAAGCCCGAATCCGTCGTCGAGTCGCAAATTCGACATCCATCGCTCAACGACGATCTGTTGGAACCAATGGACGGTCGGCCCACGCTCTTTCCACATGCGAATCTCTCGCTGGAGGATCAACTATTCATAGAGCCACGTTCGCGCAGCAACAGTCACACCAAAATGGAAAATGTCGGACTTGAATTGCCGACGTCAGTGCATTTAATACGAAAGAGCTCGAGCTCCTTCGAAGACGCTGGCATCACCAGTGTTCCACATCCAATTGCCACATCGAGCAGCCTTAAGCACAAGCGAGACCATCAGCATACGCGTCAACAAAGCTCCCACAGCCTCGAGCTGGATGGCCGCGCAGCGAAAGTCACCGGCCACCCCACCCACACCCATACTCTGCACAGCGCGGCCGCTGCCGCCACCGCCGCCTATCACTTCAAGCGCGGCGCACAACATGGCCGGTCGCTATATCTCTCACCGAACAATCTTGAAGAACTGACGGTACACCGGCCCGGCGTCATAGCAGCGGCAGCCGCCTTTCAGGGCACAAATGCCAGCGCCAACGTCAAACAGGCGAAGGCGCTACACAGTGCCAGCATGAGGCTGCGCACCTATCGCGAGAACCTGAGCGCGACCAAAAAATCAAAAAGCTTCATAAGCGAGGGTGCCCCAGGCAGCAATGACTTCGAGCTTACTTCGCCACACCATCGCAACAGTCGACCGCTATCGACGGGCATACCCGGCAGTGGTGTCGAGGCCATTGACGAGATAAAACGCAGTCCCAGACCATTGGCGGCCACCACCACCGCTTTTATGGAGGAGAAACGTCCATCGTTTGAGCGTAAGACCTCGTTGACGTACGAGCTGGCGGACGCGGCCTTTGCGGCTCAAGTTTTACGGCCATTCCATCACAAATTGGCGACAGGGCGCAAGGAGTCACTGAGCGGTTCTCATAAGGCCAAGAAAATTTCGATTAGCGACGAGACCGACGAAGAGGAGGATGTCGACCGTAAACGCAAACGAATCGTTTGCATCGTTCTAATTGTATTCCTTTGCCTAATATGCGCCGGAGTCTTCGTCATCATTGTGACCCTTACCCATGGGCAATCGCAACCACAGCACAATCTCCATCAGCAAGTTGGCAAAAAGACCCATTTAGGAGGCAGCCGGGACACACCAGTCCATTATTCGGGTATGATAACACCAATTAGCAAATACATCATCGGATGTCTCACACACGCACACTCCAACTCATAAACATTTCCACTTCATTTTCAGTACATTTAATTTTATGAAATTAAATTTTTCGAAAACGGTTAAAGTCTCGGACACTTTTTACGGTTACTTATTGCACTATAAGCTTTTCAAGAAACCAAAATCGTGTTTGTTTTTCGCCAAAACTATACAAGTTACAGACCGAGAGCGTGACTCTGAGTTAAAATATTAGTTTGTATGTTTTTAATGCATCTTATGTTCAATACTTGGATCTCTAAATCCAAATTTTGCGCTAAAAGACTTCTTGTCTGACTTTGGTCATCTAAATCAATTATTAGAATAAATAGGTTTATTTTTTACCTAAAACTTTGCCTAACTAAATGTTGGCAGAGCCGTAAATTACTTTGCTTTACTTAAGTTTAGTTAGCCACTGCACCCCAACTCAATACCGACAAATACAGACACAGACACACACACAGATACACAGATACACAGATACACTTTCTTATTAATAAACATGGCCACAAATACATATTTAAGACTTTTACGCTGCTTTTACGACAAAAAAGAAGGTTATCTTTGCCAGAGATTTCCGTTTTTTTTGCTTGTTGGTGTGTTGGCTTTTTCGCAAGGCAAGTGTATGTTTAAGAACCTCATTTGAAGCCAAACAAAAAAGAAAAGAAAACCAAAAGAATAATGGTAAAAGATTATGTTGGTGGTGACATTGTCTGCTTAGTTGGCCACACGACGTTGCAGGAATGAGCTTGTCGACTTCATAGAGCTGGCAGCGTTTGTGCGAGTCACTTAGCGTGGCATGCCCACATGAAAATTTCCAACATCGAAAACCACATCGACTGACCTACACCAACAATGCCAAGCAATTACATACAGTTAAGGCTTTGTCTATTTTTTTTCCTTTTCCTTTCATTCTTTTTTCTGTAACATTAAATCGTTTGTGTAGCAAACGTTTATCCGACCTTATCACTCAAAATTTGGAAAGCCTCAAGAGCACCTGTCCATTAACACACGTACATATGAACATACATACACATGTATCTAAGTATGACTGACTGTATGCCTGTAGTTTTCGAACTAGAGATAGAGATATGCACACACACCTCAAAAGTAAGTGTATATAAATGGGTGTGTTCGTGTGTGTGTGGGTGTGGGTGTGTTTGCTTTGCTTTGCTCGCAAAACAAGAAGTTGTTGAAGCTTATTGCAAATGACTCGCAAATTGCGAAAATTAGTTGTAAAACTTGAACGTTACAACATTTCAAATAGAAACTTTTCAATAGCTGAAATAGGTCTAGACTTTGTGGCTTCGACGGCCTGCATGCTGTTCTGCATGTGCTTGCCCACACACACACACACACACACACACACACACAGTTAGAATCATTTACGTTTGAGCGTGCTTGTGCGTGTGTGTCTGTTTGTTTGTGTGCATGACCACGTTCAGTCAAGACCACAAAAATATGCGTGCGCTTGTATGTGTATGTGGATGCATGAAAAGGAGCTTTTATGAGCGCACATAATAGAATTTAACTATTTAGCATATTTACCAGTGGGAATTGTTATATATATTGTATGTTAATTGGTCTCAAACGACCATACACACACACACACACACACACACACACACACATACACACAATAGAGCCGAGAAGAATGGCGCTCGCTACAAATTCCACAGAAAGGCAAACAAAGCACAATGTGCACTCGCTTTCTTTATGACAAAGAGGTCCTGAGTATTCTGTGTGACATTTGGCGACTATACACACACAAGTTCAGCATAAATATGCACGCATACAGTTGTTTGAAAAAGGGTTTGGTAGATCTATGTGTCTGTGTGTGTGTGAATAGGATCGCAAGGCTGTTAGATAATACAGTCGAAGTACTTTGATAAGAGGACTCTGTTGTGTCCTCGTGTATGAGTTTGTCGCTTGGAAAACCGTTGTCTTTCAAGTTTGAAAAAAATCGAATTTGTTGTTAAATTGTGCTTAAAGTAAATAGTCTGAATTGATGAAAAAACTTTGTAAAATCATCAACAGACATTTGCTTCAATCTCAGTTTAGCCAAGCATCAACAATGCAACGACCGAAATGTAATGTTTTACTCCTTTGAACTTACGTAAACTTGTATTAAGATAAAACTTATTATTTATCGTTGCTATTGGACTATCATTGCAACCAAATTAACATTCAATTGATTGTGCATGTTGTTTCTGCAGTTCGCTTGGAGAACGATCGCATCAAGGAGACCCTGGACCGACCACGTTACAGCAAGAATATGACGGACAACGCTTCGCTCGTGGCGTCCTCACTGACGCAGCAAATTCCATAGCACAAGTAAGCTGCAAAGCGTTGACTCTATTTTCTGTACATAACTAAAGTCTTATATTTATGTATGTACGTATGTGTGGCGCAACAGTGGCCAAGCAACGACGTTGCATGAAGTAACACGAACTTAGCCGTATGCAAGAAATCCACAGATATACGCACACTAGGGCAATCAACAGTATTTTATATCTACGTATGCCGCAACGCACATTTCCCACAATCTCACACACGCAATTTGAAAAGATATTTCTCAGCCGAAAGCATGCTGAGCATATGAAAAATATGAGGGATACGAAATGGCACTACTGTAAGCCATAGATAGACATGTAAGTGTAACATAAAACACAAAGCAAAACGAAGAAAAGAAAAACCACAAAAAAATTAAAATAATAAAACGAACAAAAAACAAAGCGCACAGTTATTGTTAGTAAACGATATTCGAGACATCGTTAGATTGGGTGTGCAAATGAATTCTCGACTTGACACGACAGACTCGAAGATGTCGCTGCCAGAAGATGAATTTTCGTTGCAAGTGATATTTTGACTTAAGCTTTCTAAATGCGCTCATATAAAGTTTTTCGCATTGTTGTACAAAACGAACATTGGAGAACCTTTTAGCAACTATTTAAAATGACGAACGAAATCAAACAAAATATTTAGTATTATAATAATTAAGTATACCATATGTTAACATCTTAGCTAATTTGTCAACCCAGAGCCGGGAATGAATTTGTATACTTAATCGTCTTCGAAAAAAAAAAACAAAAACAAAAACAAAAACAAAAAACTATATAAGTAAAAAGGAGTTTGTAAAGTTTAAAACGGATTTAAATGCTGCTTATGTGCAAAACGAGCTTGTTTTCAGTATATTACCGAGATTAAGTTAAATAAAAATTAAAAACAATAAAAAAATAAAAAAGATACACAAAAATGTTGAATGTAAAAATTGTTTGTTGAATATTAAATTAATTAATTAGTGAATGAGTTCGTTTGACATGTTTATAATTACTTGCAACATTTAAAAGCGACTTAATGTAATGTAATTCGGCGTATTTGTGTTTAAATCCCTTTACGGGTTTGGATAGGCATAAGTGTAGGGTATAAATGAGTGAAAAGCCGATGTAAGACAGCAAATTTGCGAACGCATATCCTTGAACAAAAACAAAAATTAAATGAAAGTTATACAAATTGTGTGTATATGTATGTAATGTAATGTATGTCTGTCCGTTTGTCTTTCCAGTCACTCAGAGCTTGTGGAGGATAAAGCACCTACTTCGGCATAGCCGTTGCTATCTTTCACACGTACATATTAGTTAAGCTCTTAAGACAGGTCTATAAGCCGGTAAAACAACCGAAATTGCATTGCTTGTTGTTGTGTTTATTTTATTCTTGTTTTGTATCTTTTGAGCGAAATATATTTTTGGTTTATTAACAAACAATTTCAATTTTGTATTTAATTGGCATATTTCGCAACAATAAAGTGTTCGTACGCTTATCTCTAAAGCCTTATCAGTCAAAACATGCTATCGGTTTCATAAATATTAAGATACATTTTAACGAATAACGAATTACTTAACAAGAGTTACATATAATTGAAAAACGCGTTAGGTATATTAATTAAATTAAAAAAAAAACTAAAAACTACTAAAAAACTAAGAAGAGAACACTGCAAATTTGTTTTGAATAACTGCGCTTTTATTCTCAACTACTTTTGCAATCTGGCAAGTTATTTGGAAAAGGCCTAGTTTCATTATTAGATATATAAATATATGTATGTATGTATGAATTTTGGGAGACAATAAATCTATAAATATAATTATTGTATGTTGATCCACATAACAACGTGTATGAAGGAAATGCTTAAGACTAAAATACTTTGAATCAGCTTTGCAAAGATAACGGTAACGGTACCGGTAACAGTAACAAACAGTTTCGGTTATAGTGACTTGATAATGTCTCAGCGCAGTGCAGTTAGGCGCATACGAGCCCGCAGATACCTAAATGATTGATTGAATTTTTGTCAATTCTTATGTGATTTGACCTGTCATTGCTCAACATAAAAACAAAATTAAAAACCACAACAAAAAATCTAAAGCAGATATATTTATACTTCTTACACTTTGCATCTTACATAGTACGAATTTTTTACCAATGCGTTGTTTTGTGACGACTGCAATTAACTAAATGCAAAATCAACTAATATCTTAGCAATACCTGGGACTAAGCCTTACATATTGAAGTATTGTACATTGAGAATAAAAACGAAAAACAAAAATTAAAAAGCCTTAGTCGACGCGTTTATGCAAAACTTGTGAACAGAACAAAAATTAATGTACTAAGATTGTTTTTACAAACTTTAAAACAACTTTAAGCCGCAGAGGTGACATATCTCGTTTCAATACATTACAGAAAAACGATAAAAAAATAAATCAAATAAAAATAATTAACGTTTGTGTTGAATCAACAATTGAAAGGATTCCTATTCTTAAATGGTTTGAAACCATATTAGGCCTAAATTCATATATGTTTTTAGACAATCCCGTGTTCGTTCCCCATAATGTGAAAAATGTAGCCAAAATTATTAAAAATTAATAAAGACACAAGTATTATTTTTGAACGAAAATTCGACAGTATTAAAATTGTTGTGTATCACCATCATGAACATTGTTGTTTTAACAAAAGTAACTAATAGCTAACATAAAGATAATTGAAGGCTTTAAGGAATAAAGAAAACATGATTAAGTACTTATTAATGCATAACAAACATACATACGAGTACAAGTATGCGAACAATTTCAATTTCAAAAATGTTATAATTAGAGTCAATCACAGCAAAGTGAAACACTTGTTAAATTTTGTCAATGGAAGTTAATTATTTATAAGAGTAAGAGAAAAATCAAACGTAATTTGTATCGCAAGTTGCATAATTGTATTGTAATTGTAAAACATTCAAAAGTAATAAATCAAAATCGAAATGATAAAGTTAATTCTAAGCCGAAATAAATTTAAAAAAAAAACATCGTAAGAAAATATCGTTAATCGAAATAAAATGAAAAAAGCTAAATGAACAATTTTAAAATGCCTGCTGACGGTTGCTACAATCAGAATGTAGAACTTTGACTACAAAAGTGAAAACTAAAGGCTTAGTAATTAAAAAAAAAAATAATAAAACTAACTAATAACGATACATCACAAAAATGTTAATTGTTGCGAAAAAAAACAAAAACTAAATAAAAAAACATTACAATGCGAATAAAAAAATTCTGATTAAAGCTAATAAATTGCAAATCAAATTGTAACACCAGAGTAGAATCAATATTTGTAACAACAAACGATTTAATTAAACTGAACAAATAAAATATTATTAAAAACTTTATTTAAACTCTGTTTCAATTGTTGTTGCATATGACCTAGAGGTCTGCATTAGTTAATTCAAATTTTTAGTCCAACTGACTACGAGAGAATGTTGAATTACTTGAAAAGTAATTCATTCGAATTGATGAGTACTTATTTTATGAATTAATTTTATGTATTTAAAAAAGGCGTTCTAAATTTGAATTGAATGAATTTTAATGAATGATAAAAATTCAAAGACTCAGTAAACATTCAGAGTACTTATTGTACAATGTAAATTCTGTTGGCTTTGACTAAAAATTCGGGTACAGAACACAAATTTGAGCAGCCTTCTTCTGTTACACCATGGATTTGTAAAATTTCGAAAATAGTGTAAGTATTTGTGTAAACGTTCTGTGTATATTGAGTGCATTTGGGGTTACTTTAACGAACCGAAAAATCGTTCGAGTTTATTAAATTTCTGAAATTTTAATTTGTAAATTCTGTTTATTAAAACGAAAAACGATAAGAGTTAATCGTGGTATCATCAACTAGTCATTTTGTACCCGGCACCGCCGACTTGAATATTGAATTTTGTTTGTTTTGTGTTAATATTTGAATGTAAAACGTCGTTGTAAAACGTTGTTAAAATTATGAGCGGGTGTCGTCAGTTATTTGAGTTATATGTTTTTTTTTTTTGCAAAATTGCGTTGGCTTTTTACAATTACTGAAAATTTATGTAAAAC
Organism: Phortica magna; assembly: GCA_037044515.1. Taxonomy (NCBI): domain Eukaryota; kingdom Metazoa; phylum Arthropoda; class Insecta; order Diptera; family Drosophilidae; genus Phortica; species Phortica magna. Next base: position 147,370 of record JBAMBP010001928.1, read on the forward strand.
GTGACATTTGAAAGAACGGACTGATGCCCTCAACATCCAAGCACAGCCTTTTTGTTTGCGCACTCTGCCACCCTTCTGTTTTGCCACAACCTGTGATCATTCCTCTATTTACTTTAGAGATCTTTCAGATGCTACAACCTAGAGACCCGCACGAACACATTGGGTTCGCGTCTGGTTTCAAATAAAACGATTGGCTGCCATTTGAAACACTCGTATTTGGTTTACTTGGTTCCAACAAATAACACGAAACATTTATATTTGTTTGCGGCTTTTTCCGCTTCCTCTTATTTTGTTACATTTTGCCAGTTGCAAGTGTAAACAATGTTCATTGAACATGCAGCAAGTCAAAACTTATAATAAGCAAATGCATTCGAAAGTTATCCGATATGGCAAGTTCTTGGTTTATTAGGTTCTCGTTTCACCCATATTCGTTTCATTTGGAATTTGCAAGTGCGGAAATTCGTTTCACTCGTGTTCGTTTCATTTGACATTTGGAAGCGCGGCCATTCGTTTTACACAGACCAAACCAGGCAGATTATGTGCACAGGATATATGTATGTCAAATTTTCATTTTGCCAATTTGTTTTTAATCAGAAAATTGGGTAGGTGGTAGCACTGATTGCGCGCCACTCGACAAACGAAATGTCATCTAACAGCCATTACCTTATTTGACTCTCATAATATGAAACCATTGATGCAGTATTGGTTTGGTGTATGTTGCTGTACATGCTCAACAGACATAGCCTTAGCCTCGATACTATGGCTGACGCATTTGAATCAAACAGTACTCATTTTGCGTCTCTCGACTCCTACCAGTTGAGTTTCTCGACCGCAAAGCGTAACATTTTCGCCTCTCTCGTCTCAAAAACAAAATAAAGACGAAGACTCATAAAAATACTAGCTGCGAATGTTTATTTTAAAAAAGTACAAGTTTTAAATCTTTTCAATGTCGTTTCATTTGGCGAAAAGAGAGTCAAAGAATATCATTCTGTTTCTATAATAAAGAAGAAGCACGGTGAAGTCAGAAAGTTAGACCTATGTTCGCTTGCATTCGTTGGCGACATTGTTCTTTTAGACGCAGTTCGCTACTCGCTCTCTACAGACGGTAACTAGGGCTGGAGCGATTAATGAGCACCTGATTTGTTTAGTAAATATGTATAATTTCACCAAAAAAATCAATTAATTTGTGGTACTCCGAACGATCTCGGACATCAATGTGTAAGCTATTTCACCAAAACCCATACTCACATATTGGCGGCTACCAGCTGTTTCAGTTCCTCGGGAGGCGTTAAGCGAGTGACCCTGTTAAATCATTAAATATAAAGATGATCTTAACCAAGATCAGCTAACAAAGTCCTAAATTTGTCTCGGGCGTACAGTGTGATCGCCGCGCACGTCTTGGTTGCAGTTATCACCCTGTCAATAGATCCATCAAGTCATATCATTTAAAATCTCAGTACTATTGAGTGGTCTGAGCAGTCGTTCGAGAGGTGACTGAAGCCCAAAACAAAAAGTGCATCCGAGGATCGATGAATTTAGTAAATACTTAAGCAATTGATAAGCGTAGGCATCATATTTTTTATTAAAAAGCTTCAAAAACATATTGATCAACAAAATAAGTGATAGCCAATAGCAAGAAAATGTAACAAGTGATTTGCGGTTGTGTGTGCGCTGTCTGTGAACTGCGCATGACAATAATAAATAAATAACAGGTGCAAATTGCGTGTTCGAATTCGATCATTCTAGCTGTTAAAGCAATAAACGAACAAGCAAAAACGAAAGCAGCGTTTAATTAACAAAATTTAAACGCCAATAACAAAGTTTAAGGCTTTTCAATTTAAATGAATTATAGAATTTATTGATAGTGTTTGCAAGAAAGTTTATATAAAAGAAAAAACAGTAAGCAACAACCAATTAATATTGTACAAGTCTCAATATAGTAATTAGTTTCGTCATCGTTGATTGTCATCAAAGTGCGTCGATGTGTACTAGAGCGAGCGCGGGTGTAGTGGCGATAAATTACGAGCAGCTTCGATTGAGGTAAGCTATTGTGAAGCTAATGAAAGTTGCTTTGCGCCTGTGTTAACTGATAGATAACGGAATTTGCTGACTACATTTGTTGAGATATTACCATACAGTTGGTGTCTAAATCTACTCAAACATAAACATTTGTTAATTGTATTATAGCTTGGAAATAAATTTGTGCGGATCTCAGAGGTAAATACTATGAAAGAAACCCTAATACCGCAAAACTACATAATTGGTGGCAGAAACATGACAATGAACTTATACTCAATTGCTGAGGACAGTCCTCATTTCAATCATACACCTCTTGCGGCTCTCAGCGAGCGCACAATGCAGCAACTAGCAAAAATGCTTAACGGCAAGAAAGTCTTGCCCTCTGAAGAAGGTTACGAGCGAGATTGGCGTGGGTTGGCTGCATTGGCTAAACAGAAACACTTTTGCAGTGAAACCGCAATTACAACGGATAACCCAATTGAAAAGGTGCTACAATTCTGGATTAAAAACAATCCAGAAAAAGCGAAAATAGGCTTTCTACAACAGTATTTGGGCACTATAGATCGATGGGACGTATGCGACGATTTACATGAGAATTTGGGTACGATCACAAGCGATTATAATCTAATAATTAATATAATAATGTAACTGTAAAATTTTGCAATAGATCGAGATACGGAAGCTTACATTGCAATACAGAGGAGGAAAGAACTTCAACAGAATTCATCGCAAATACAAAATAGGACTGACGTCGTAAGATCTGGAGGACGTTGCTTCACAGATTGTTCGCAGAGAGGCGAAGCCTTGCCGACATATCACGCCTATGTCATGTATGCAGAATGTGATAGGGACAAGGCGATTGAAATAATAAAGCAGCTAGAAAATATCTATAATTTTACTGTATGTTCACCCTAAGTCGTAGGGCATTTTAAGCGTTTGCTTTATGCAATCTTCTCTTTCCCCAGCTGTTCATTAAAGAACGCGACTTGCTCGCCGGCATCCGTTTTGAACATGTAGAATTGACCCGTTTAATTGAAGATCAATGCAAACACTTGATTGTTTTGATGACCGATGATTTCCTTAAAAGTCCAGAAAATAATTTTCTATTTAATTATACCCAGGCCTTACAAATAGGTAAGTTGACTGATGATAAAGAGAATAAATTGTGTTTATTGTTTTGTTCTCTTTTATCACTTTTCAGAATGTAACGAACGCAAAATTATTCCAATCGTATATGATCATAACATACCCATTCCAAAAACACTAAAGATTTATACACTTTTAAAGTATTACAACAACAATGTGTTCTACGATTTTTGGGAAAAATTGGCGAATTCATTGAAAGAGAATGAAACTTTATCATCATGGCGTAATACACGCGATTTACACACGTAAGTTTGAATAAATAGTTAATAAATAAATGTGTATATTATGTACTATAAAACTAAACATTCTAGACCGACAGCCCCTTTCGAAATAGAAGAGCATATACCTGAGAAAGATGAAGAAACATCGGATAAGGAGGAAGAAACCGTAAAAGAATATGAAAGAATAAAGAAAAGAGAAATCTTACAATCTCAACAAGAAACTACTACAGAACCAGATTACAAGCTATCTTTACTACACTCTAATTCCGAAGGGCAATTGGACAAAGTAAAAACACTTCCCCATAAATCCGGAAGCACACTAGATATACCTGGCGATGTAAAGAAGTCCAGGTCCAGAGTAAAAAAAATTGTTGGGATTTTTAAGAAGAACAAAAAATCAAAAATTCTTTCGGAACCAGAACCAACTAAATGAACACATATGTTTGAACGCAAATTGGAATATTATCAGTACACACACAGGGCTCATATAAAGCATTTGCAAACGTTATTAGGAATGCATTAAATGCTTGAGTCAAACATAAAAATCCAATTAATTGTTTTTACCCAGTGATAAATGTGCAAGGTTTTGCACTTAACCGCAAACTAGTTTATAAACGAACGTGATTATCGATGGGCACATGAAGCAAACAACAGAAATTCGTCTTAATTTTTTAATTGTTATTTTTATTGTTTAATCATTTCATAAATAACTTTCTGCTCTGGGATCCATTATTGTTTGTTATTATTTCATGTTCATCATCATCATCACTAAGTTTTACTTTGAATTATGTTTATTATAAATTTTTTGTTTTATTATTTTCATTTCAACTTGTTTGTTAATATTTTTCTTTGTAATTAATTTCTTGTTTTTTTCGCCGTCATTTGTTCATAACGTAGAGTTTGTCGTCGTTTTTATTTCGTTTTTGTTTTTGTAATTGAAAATCTATATTTAATTGTTCTCTTAAGCTAAAATTTGTTTCATGTCTTTACACTGGGTTCAGGGTTTTCCTTTCATTTTTAACAAAATTATTGAAAACTATATTAATTGATCCTTACATTTATCGTACTGAGCTTTTGCGCTTAAATGTAACTGATTGCATTACAACTGCGAGAATTATATAAATGTACGAGAGTTTGTGTATTTGTTATTTATTTATTATTATTATTTTTCTTTTAAATTACGTTTTGTTTTTACAATGTACGAGTTGCTACAATTGCATGTTCACCATCAAATTAAATCATATAACAACTAACGAGGTCCTTTGAAACTATTTCAATACTGTTGTATGTCAACAACAATGTCAATTTAATTCTCCATATTTAAAAGTTCTCTAGCACAGTATACTTCAACACTTTACCGATTCACACAGCCACGTGCCAGCCCAATGTTAAAACTTCCTCTCTTATTTTGCGTATATAGTGTTTAGCACTATGCATCATAGGAATGCTTCTTAATATTAATTACTTTGAAATATGAAGAATTAGATTAGAAACTTATATATGATGCAAGCAACAGTACGTACATAAAGATTTGCTCATATTGGCTTGTCAGTTCGTGCTGTCCGTACCGTACGCTTGATCCTTGCCTGGCTTTGAAAAATACCCACCTCAAATTATATGTATCCAATTTAAGTTTTATTCAATTTCATTATACTTTAGGTATGTGTATACGTTGCTAACTTATCAATATTTAAAACTGTAGTAGTGATTTTGTTTTTCGTTAAATTGTGATCTTCATTTATAATAATTGTTTTATTTTTTCTATTTTGTATTGTATTTATTATCTTAACAAATTGCATATTTATTTAATCTATGAATAACATGTTTTTTGTGCGTGGACAAATATTTAGCAGCATGATTATTACGTTCTGAGTGGTTTTTTTACAGTACGAATTATTTGTCCGCCTCTTCTTCATGCAACATTTTAGTTCAATTATTTGTTCCAGTTTTTTTACATGGAAAAACGGTTAAAATCTATCACCGGAATGTTTTTGATTATGCATTAGTAACATATAATATAAACAAAGGGGTGTCAGCTCAAGAAAAGTCGGACAAAGCGGTTTCATGCCACGCATTACTGAGCAATTAACATACAACCAACTACAAATACTAGCTTCGTGGAGGGCGTAAAACTTCGACTAAGCCAAAGTTAACACTTCTATATGTAGTTACACCTGCCACGGATCTCAGAGATGCCGAAAAAAAAATTCTTTTCTTTTTTCTTAAATAAACATTGGAAAGAAGATTTCAAGTTACATATTTGCCTCTGCAGTTTGTATGCCACTGTAGTCCAATGTATTTTGGCACAATCATTTGAACGAAATATGGTACACGACAAACTTAACGGACAAATTCCAAAATATAAATTCGACCAATGGTCGTTAACTATGTATGTATGTGTAATTCAGTTTGGCATTAACACACTAAGATTAAAAATGATCTTAAATGAACAATCGCTGAACTAACATTCTTGCATTGAGATCCCAAAGCTTTCAAAGGCCAACCGATACTAGTTTGTCTTTTTATTTCGTTTTTCATTAAATCGGTGTGAAAAAATCTAAAACTGATCCGATCTAAACATATGCGGAAGCATCATTTGAGGCAGCGGTTTAAGTCGTCATAACTCCGTCTTCCAAGTCTGCTTTGTGTTTACTATTTCTTAAATTTTTGTTATAATTATTACTTTTGTCTTTGACTTTGTTCATTGCTATGAGTAGTCTATGTTAGTCTTAAATACAATACAGTAAGTGTGGTTTCGCTGTGTGGAAGTTTGGATTCTTTGTACGTTTTATAGAGAGACTAATGAATTCTGGTTGAACAATGTTAAACTTATCATTCATTCGTTCACTTGTTTTTTTGTTCTTTCGTTCGTTTTTGAACTAATTCTATGTTCGCTGGCAGTGATTTCTTGTTATGTTGGTTATTATTATTGTTGCTGTTATATTTTATTATTATTATTTTATAATCATCTTTAATACAATATTGAAAACAAATTCTCTAAGAGGATTGATGAGTTTTTAGTATTTCACTCTTAATTAATTATAGTGTTATTTAATAACTAGTAAACTAATAAATAGAGCTATGAACATCGTGTTTATGTTATAATTGTCCTTGTCTTTAACTAATGGCAGCATTGAGGGATTGAATGATAATGGATAACTAATGGAAGCCTTATTTCAATAATGTTTGTATGAATATAATGCATAGAAATATGCCGTCAACAAAAAAAGAAAATAAATTAAAAATGAAATTTCGTTTTATCGAACACCGAGTTCAGCTCTTTTGCACAACCAACTAATATCCAACAATATTGCCAAATTTAAATATTATTCAACAAACACGTAAGTAGCAATAGATAACAAAGAGGATGCTGTTATAATTATCATAATCGCTGAGCATTACGGAAGTGTGTATGTGTTTAAGTATGTGTGAGTGCTGCTGCGTGCAGTTTACATTGAAGTGAATCTGTTTGGGGATTTGGGGGAAAACATGTAAACAGCATACAATTTTTTGAGTTACGACATTTGTTGGCTGAGACTCGACTTCTAAGTAAGGCATGATGAGGAAGTGTTGTTGCTTTGATGCTTGTTATTTGTCTCATGATGGCACATGTAGAAAACGACGACATGTTTGAGACGATGGTTGGTTTTTTTTATTTAAATTTTTTGTTATTTGATTTATTTATTATTATTTTTTTTTTAATGATGAATGTGATTTTCAATTTTATTTTATTAGTTTGCTAAATTTAATTTAGAAATTACTGTGAACGCGTGTCCGTACTTTATTTATATTGTTTACGACAACTGTCTTGTGTTTGTAACTCTTATTTATTTTTATTTTTTTACTTCACTTTTCACAAACGATGCCGTTAAAATGATCTAACATGATTTTTATAATTGTGTGTTTGTGTGTGTGTGTGTGGTTGTGTATGTGTTTTGCTTCATTATAATGTTAAATACTCATTACTGCGAAATACTATGCAATATATTTTGTTCTAATGTTCTGCTTAATAGTCTGCCTATATTCTATCTTCCTCATCCTCCTCTTCAACCTCCTCGCCGTTTTCTTCGAGCTCCTCTTTATAGCCAGGATGCTCGGATATGGCATAATAGTTACCATTATAGATCACACCCAATTCTCTTAAAGCATCGCCACGTATTGTGGCCTTTATCGTCCAATTATAACAGTCATCCGACTCCGATTCACGATCGAGCCGTTCGACATCCAAAATTTTTGAATTCAGGCGCTCGAGTATAATACCAATATCTTTAATACTGAGATGTCGCTTTTGATCCACAGACAATTGATCAATAAGCAGCAGGAATTTTTCAGTTGTCGTCTTATCATCCTCCATTACGGTGTTCTCTGTTTCGCTTTCAGAACTGTCGCGCTCCGGTGCGATATCCAAAAAGCGTACATGGCCTTTTGCGCCGGAAGTGCGCCGTTGCATGCTGCCACTCATAGTCGGATCGCCAATGGAGGACATTGAAAGCATAGCTTGATGCTGCTGATGCGGCTGAGGGCTTGTGGAGCCATCCTGAATTGGCGATGTTGCCACACTTTTATGCACCGCAATCTTACGGCCTTCCTCATGCAACGCACAACAATGAAAGTCACACTCCGTGGTGCTGGGGCTGCCGGCACGGCTAGGTGTGTGGGCGTGGTGCGCACATTCTGGCGTATGAACGTGTACAGCACCGACCGCGCTGTCAAAGGAACCGCCTTGTTTGGAGAGTCTCCTACTTGTGCCAGGTATTACCGGTATGCCGGGAGGCCTGACTCCACCCGAATGATATAGATTCGAGGGACCGTCATCGCTGATGACAGTTATTTGAGGACTAGAATAGCGTTGCTGTGATGATTGTGATGACACTGATTTGTTGTCGAGTGAACTCTGTGCTGATAGACCCTTTTTCGATGGCGAGTATTTATCGGACGTCAAATGTCCGTTGCTGCTCCCAGGCCCCATACCACCAGACGCGCCCAAGCCACTACTGCCGCCACCGCCCCCACTGCTGCCACCACCTTGTCGTTGATCCCAGTGCAAGACCACTGTGACACGCCCCTTGTTATCCATAATCTTCCAAGATGGTGTCTCATCGTGCAGTTCAAGAGCATGAATCGTCTCACAGACGATTTTTGGTATAGCTGATATTGCTGTTCAACAAAGATGGTATATGAAATCAATCAGTCATCAATTTGAAACTAATGTTAATTACAAACACAAATTGCTTACCAGCCTTTAGGACATCCACACCGGTTGGATACCAACGTTCACCCTGTCTTAGTAGTAATAAAACCGTATTGTTTGCCAGCGTACGAAAGTACTCGCCATCTTCAATTTGGGTTCCATCACACTCCAGAACAACGCGCACAGGCTCTGAAGCAGGAACCCCCAATTTGTCTTTACCTGCAAATGGAATACAAAAACAAAATGTTTTTTTTTTTATTTATTTCACCGGCACACTTAGCCAAACTAATCACATTAAATCGCACAAAAATCACTCACCTCTAACTAATAACTCTTCAAACGTGCTGACTACCACTCCTTTGCGCACATTCCGCCAACTATCCCAAATTTTAAGTGGTCTCTTGCCACGAGACTCCTGCAATGCGTAAATAACAAAACATCGCGTTAGAAAAATTCTTCACAACATATGTACATTTATAACCAAAACAAGCCAGAAAGAAGTTATTTGTCGCTTTGCCGAATCTTATATACTCTTGTAAGCACAATTCCAAAGTATTTTTATTGAAAATACTTATGTTCTATATGTGAATTAATATTGCCAATAAGAAATACTTAATTTTTAAAGTCAAAGAGAAGCCACGCCCATTATTTATTTATCATAATGCTGGCAGCAAATGTACCAATTTTTAATCTTTAATTTTCCTTTTTTACATTTACATACATAAATGACAATTTTAAGATTAACTATGTATGGGGCACCGCCTATATGTGCGATTGTTATCAAACTTATGAAGAAAGTTTAGCATCAGTAGAACACATTGTATCTGCAAACGAGAAAATATGTTTCTCTATCAACAACTTCATTTTGACCAGCTACATGAGATTGAGATAGTGATCCGATCAATGCTTTTTTTACATACGAGCTGCTATAAGAAAATTATCGGTATTTCTTCGAGGTGAAAAAGACAGACAAAGATAGCCATATCAACTAGTCTCGTCGTACTGATCAACAATATACATGTATACTTATATGGTCGGAAATTTATGCTTCTCTGCGTTGCAAACTTCATGACAAAAGTAATATACTCTTGCAAGGAATAAAAAATCGTAACAATTGCTCCATGGAGCCTGCCAAGTGAAAGAGCGAATATGTGAGAGCGCAAATAAAAAATGAGCGTACAAGCAACACTGCAAGGACACATGAGTGAGGCACTTTGTCCTGCTGACCCAGTTTCAACACAAGCAAAAAAAAAAAACACTAAAATTAAAAAAAAAAAAAAAGGTAAAACAAAAAGCAAACAACAAGTCGTAGTAGTAGAGTAGTAAAACTGAAATAGAAAGAATGAGCGATCTGTTGAAAAAAATCATTTCTTCCTTAGTTTGAGGTAACATCTGCTTTATGTTACAACAAGGCCTCAAAGCTTTGATTACACGCAGACGTTTGTCTTTGTAATTCAATTATCGACTTCACATTATGTTAATAAGAAAAACAAAAAAGGCATGAGTAGCAAAATAAAAAATGTTAATGCAATATGATTGCAACTAATGGGTTTAATTAGGGCGTGGCACTCAAACCACTAAAAAATATAACAAGATGGGCTTCACAAGAATTTACCTAAGCAAATACACATTGGAAACACGTTCAATGAGACATTTAATGTAGATGATGTACATAAATATAAATGATGATGACAATGATGTTGATATAATTATGTCATTATATTTTATTTGTTTAGTAGCATCAATAGTGTATTAAAATCTGATTATTGTTTTATTTTTTTGTTTTAATATTACCCCAGAATGATTGCTTGTCGCAGTTGGGTCAGTTGTAATGGCAGCTGCTCCCTGAGAACTTGCAGCGGCAGCGGCGGCGGCGGCTGCCACCTGCCTAATGCTGAGGCAGTTGCAAAGTGGCTTTGTGACGCCCAACGTGCAGAGTGCATTGGACCACATTGCCTCACCTTTTCCAGCCACGTTTGTTTAGTTTCACTGCCTTACTTATAATTCGTTTAAATATCACTTTAAATGCAGCATTCAAGCAACGGCAACATTCACCAAATTCGAGCGCATCTTTCGTGTCTTCTCTTTTAGTTGGGTTTAATTTTTTATTGTTTAGTTTTTTATTTTATTTAAATATATAAAATGATTGATTTTTTAGATTGTATACAAATAGTTTACATATGTTTATTTCAGTTTCTGTGTCGTTTTCGCGTTATTGCACAAATCGTTTGCCTTTCAGTATAAAACAGACATTTTTGTTCGTTCACTCCGATTTGGTATGCGAATCATTATCCGCGGACCTGACCTTCGCACTTTCACTTTTTGTGAGTTGGAGTAACAGAGAACACAACTTTCTATTACAAATATATCAGCACTTTAAATACTTTTAACAATTATGTATATATTTTGTTGGCACACCCATGAGCATGACACACAGTAAAAAACTATATTAAATTATGATTTTTATTTGTTTGCTTTAATTAATAATTTATTATTCTTCCTTTTTAATAAGACGGCCCTGCATTTTAAGTTGAGTCAGGAGCTGCTGGCTGACTGCTATTGCAGATGTCACACCCAGTTAAAATTTAATATTTCAGTAAAATGCCAGCGGAATCACGTAAAATGTAAAACGCTCGTAAATAGAAGTAGCATCCTTTACACAAACACACACACATACACACTCACAAACTCTGAAAAGAGCGCATACAGTGAGTTTGCAAAAGCAAAATTGCATTCGTATTCAATGCACCAGTATGCGTTAGAGAGAGAGAATGCTGCGTGAGCGCTAATGTCAGTGAATTGAAGGAGAGGGCATGAGAGCGAAAAGCGTAAATGGGCTTTAAGCGCTGTTCGCTTATAAACTCTCTTTAGTTATTATTTATGCTGCAAATATCAAACAAGGCACAAAATTTAATTAAAGCAGCTTAATTGGTCAAGACTAATTTAATAAGTTTTAACACATTCGACAAGTAACAGGAATTTCTAAGTTGTAGATTCTACAAAAAAACATATGATTTTTCTGGCAATCGTGCTCACCTTTTCTCGCACTCTTTCTCTGTTAGCGCACCACGTGCAAGTATTGCAAAACTTAAAACGATAAACAGAAGCGAAGAGTGGAAAGAGAAACTTACAATGCACATTTGAACGTGAACCGATTTTGCACCTGAGTTTTTTAAATAGATCTGAATAGAACTCTTACTAACTACGCTAACAGGAAAATAATTACAAACATTCCTGAATGTATCTTCTTTCCAACCTTATTTTTTGTAATACTTAGTACTGGATCGCCACACTTCGAATTAAAGCGCGCTAAAAAAATTACAGATCCTTTAGGTTGTGTAACTGCAATTCAAGCAACAGTCAAGGACAACGTTGTGGTTGCTTAAACTCAATCTGGCATATGCGTGAAGGCAATGTGGATTGGTAGGGGTTTGATTTATTGATAACATTTTTTTGTTTAATTTTGTTTTTATTAGATAATATTTATATTATTTTTAATAAAGAAACGCGCGCGCACACCCACACACATACAAACATAAACACAAAACACACATAAACAGAGTGCATAAAACACTTAGTGAGAATGCAATTTTCTCATACAGACTCTGCCTTAAGATGAGTACGTGTGAATATACATATACATATGTATGTACATACATATGTATGTGAGAATGTGTATATGCCAACAGTTGGGCTTTGGCCTACTTTTCTGTGATATAATCAGGACGAAGGCAGGCAATCACTACAAACAGACAGACAGACTGACAGTCAAATAGACGAAAACACGAGCACACACACTGCCTCCTCACGCACAGTTGTCCAGCGCCTTCAATTACAAAAGCATGTGTATCTAAATGTACATAGACGTTACTTGTAACGCAACAACTATAAAATATACTTGTGTATGTGTGTGTGTTTTTGTGTCATTGTTTCGATTTGCCAGGAGTTGGCTAATAAATGTCATATTCATTCTTTCACGTGCTTCATTAATACAAATCATCGTCACTGCGATTATTTTTTTATTGTGTTGAAGCTCAGATGTGTCCCGTTGCTTATGTTATAATGTACATTTGTACGTGATTTCTGTTCGCTGCAGCAGCTGAACTGCATTGACACACATTTGAATCACTTATGACACGATTTAAATGCACTCCGCCCAACTCACTCATGCACACATTCGTGCATTCACTCACGGAAAAACAGCTTGAGAATATTTGTTTTGTTTAATTAAACGTGTTGTTTATTATTTATTTTAACATTTCGTTTCGTCAGTCTTATTTTCTCTCGTTTTTTATTGTTAATTTCTAAAGGTGTTTAACTGAACTTGTCCGTTTAGAATTTGTGTTGAATTTACTGCTTTGCGTTTTTAAGATTTGAACACGAACTAAACTCGTAAAGTGCACTGACCGCGCTTTGCGATGTTGCTGCTGCTGCTGCTGCTGCAGGCTTGCTCATGCACATGGACTGCTGCTACTGACTTGGCTGTGAAACTGATGCTTACGCTCTCTCAGCAATGTTTTTCTTCCACTGCGCAGGGAGTGTGTTTGTTGTTTTATTTGGGTCAAAGCTACTCACTCACCCGAAACTGCACCCTACCACACACACACACAAACACACATATGCATCGTGCATCATTTTGCGTAAGATGAAGCGAGAAAACGTGAAACACCTTGCCAAAAGGGAAAATGACATGAAGAAAGCGAAAGTTTGCTCTGTTAGGATCCAACAACGTCGGATAATAGTGAATAATGAGAGGATATTGAAGCATGATACATGTGTATCTTAAAGGCAATTATTACTGACCACATAAAGATGATGTGACAAATCTAGATTGACAAATGCTTTTTAACTTTGAAAACATATTTAACATATAAATGTTAGTACAAAAATTGTATTATCTAATGTCCAATTCAAAATAACAGTTAAACTAAGTATGAAGAAAGCTATGGAATTCTGTGTCAATTATATGAGATCATAAGGCATAGTAAATTTATTAATGTTGTTTGGTGTCAAATTTGTTTGCTAACATGTATATAAGGCATGTTTTGTCACAACTTTACTTAACGCAATCGAATTTAAATTCATGTTGTTGAGGATTTTCACGGCCAACTCAATAATGTGGTAAAGTGTTAACTAGTGCAAATCCAGCAACAAAATACATTGGTGAAATTTACCGAGTTTTGACGTTATTAGTTAAATTTAGGGCCAACCTGCTTCAAAAAACAAAAGAGAAATCCAAAGAAAACAAGCAACCGTTAAATTATTCAACCGCTCAAGCCGATGTTGCTGCATGAATGAATGAAGTCAACACGGTGTCAGCGAAATAGCCCCTTATGTGTCGAAACGGTACATTGGCGCCATGTAGTTGACGCAGTTAACAGGGTGAACGGAATAAGGCCAACTTAAAAAGTGTTGAAAATGCTGACAAGCTAAATTTTGCTTGGAGTTGCACGGGCACGTGGACTAGGTCAATGTGGGAGACTCCTCCAAATTCGGCGGTGAGAAATATTCAAGAAACACTCATATTTAGGCACAGTCTGTTGGCAATTTTTATGCCCGCACAACACAAAATTAAAAGAATTCGTTAATTTCAAACAATTTTTAAACGAAACTAACATTTGACTCAAGGCTGCCAAGTCGTCAGCCTAATTCTATTGTTGATGTATTTTAATTTTGCTCTTATTTCAATCAAATTAAGTTCCTACGGAAACGTTCAATTGTATATGTCTTAGTTTCTGTTTGGTTAATTGTATTTACAAAATATACATATAGCAGTACGCTTACGAATCACAATATAAAACACTGCTTTGAGCGCCAACCAAATTGAGCTTACAACAAACACAAAGGTGCCGTCACGTATTAAAAAATAAAAGAAATAATGTCAAGAAGGAAATGTGATAATGAGTTTTTAAGAGCAACAAAATTAATCCTCCTATATGGATGGCACATTATCCAGCAGTAAAAGACGATAGCATTATAAATAAAATTCAATCTGATTTTTTGTTAACTCACCTCTCTGGCCATTACGACATGTCACACCATAGACGACCACCACCAAGAGGGTCTGCCATTTGATCTTGCGTGCTAGTTGACCGGCATGTGCACATTGATAGCAAATTCAGTCATTGGCACCGATATTTTTTAATTTTAACTTCAATTTTGCTATCCGGCAAATGATCTCTTTGTTTGCACTTCAAGTTTGCGCTTCTTGTAGAACACACCCTTATTCTCTTCTCTCTCTCTCTCTCTCTCTCTCTGTTTTTACTCTTCTCTTTCTCTTTGTCACTCTCTGATTCAATTTCCCACCCACGTTTAAATTTTACTTTTTTTGCCAAACTCGTGTGGTCGTTACCGTTATATTTGCCTTTTCGTGAATCGTGTCTCATTTACTATTAATATTTCTTTTGTGGTGTGCTTTGCGTTTTCTCTCGCCTTGCGACCGTTTCAGGCTAACTATTCTTTGCTACTTTTTCGACCCGTGTACGTCCGTAAAATTTCTCTACAACACGTTTATTCATCGAATACTTCTCAAAGGATGCTGCCTGTGTGTGCATGCTTTTGTGTACTCGTACATGCGTATGCTTTCGTGTGCATAATGACTGCTAAATTTTTGTTATAAAAATTTAGATAATCATAATTATTAAACGCAAACTGAAAATTTTTCAGAAATTGCATCTACTAACTTGAATACATGTTAATCGATTTTTGCGAACATTTTGTCACAGGGTATTTCACTCCCTTTTTGTTGCATATTCCCACTGCGGTTTTTACGTATTTTCTGAATAATATTAAACGTTATGTTTTTATTCTTAAGACACAACAATGTATTTATAAAATTCCTTTAATCTTTCTTAGCACGGCCCGAAAAACAAAAAAACAAAAAAACATCTATGTATGTATCGTATAGTGAAGGTGGTGGAGACTACAATAAAAGGAAATTGCTTTGGAATCGCTTTCACACAAACACACTCACGCACTTTTTTAATTTACACACACAGTCGTAGTCGTGTATACCAGTCATTATGTTTTAAAAAACCGTTTTAGTTAATGTATTCCGCAGTTTTAGTTAAGCGAAATTATATGGCACTTTTTAATACTTTCAAAGAGTGTGATTACAAAGTATTTGTGTGTGGTTTTTTTATATTAAAACATAAAAGCACAGCAGAAAACGAAATACTTTAAGTAAAAAAACACCCTCCAGTGCCTTTAAGCCGACTATGAAAAATTTTCTCTTTGCTTATCATCATCCCTGATTTAAGGCCAGTGCTGTGAAAACATTTTCCATTTACGTGACTTATAGACAGTGCTGCCATCTTTGCCTGTTTCTGAAAAAATCTAGCTTTTTTCAGGTTTCCTCTATTCGGAAATTCATCCAGTTTTCATTCGTCCCTTTTCATTGCTGATACATTTTGGTACATACACTTCGTAACGAAAAAAACTATAGGTAAACAGTAAAATCGGAGTGTAATTTAGCTGTTGGCCAACTGATAATTTTCTAGTTCGGTACTCTTTCGCAGTAACACAGTGCTGCCACTTCAGGTTCTTAAAAAAAAAATTGTCCTTTATTTTCAAATTTAATTGCAGATAAATTTATTAAAACTCATCTTATTCGATTAATGTACACACGAGAGAGAAAAAATTGGAAACACAAAATATGCTTACAGCCGCTAAAGCACATCTCCACCAAATCAATGATTTCGAAATTGAAATAAATTGGCTTATTCAAAAAATGCCGTACATATGCATCTCGTAACGGATCCAAACTATAAAAATATGAAAAACTAATATGTGTTTTTATAAATCGTCTAAAGTATTAAAAAAAATGCCCCTAAGCTCTCCAATAATGCTTTGTAAACACTCTCACAAAGCACACTGTTTAACTGTGCTTTTTCGACACTGAAGAAGTGGCAACATTGTTGTAATTGACGTGCAACAACT
Source organism: Phortica magna (assembly GCA_037044515.1). NCBI lineage: Eukaryota > Metazoa > Arthropoda > Insecta > Diptera > Drosophilidae > Phortica > Phortica magna. The sequence continues at coordinate 163,885 of JBAMBP010001928.1, forward strand.
TTGGTTTTTATTATTTTTGAAAAACTTTATTTAATTATGGATGACGAACTCGGCATTTTGGAACCAAGCCTTAAAAACATAATTGATCAAGATACTCTGAAATGGATCTTCGTCGGCGGAAAAGGTGGCGTGGGGAAAACAACATGCAGGTGATTAATTTCTCTTAAAGCCACTTTCAAAGAACCACTACAAAATATTTATTATATATAAATGAATTTTTATGAAAAACAAAGCAGAATTATCGAAATTTGTTGTAAAGTGCCATATTGATCAGTAGTATGTTTGTTATTTATATCGTCTACAGTTCTAGCTTGGCTGTCCAGCTATCAAAAGTTCGGGAATCTGTTCTTATAATATCGACGGATCCGGCTCACAACATTTCCGATGCATTCGATCAGAAATTCACAAAAGTTCCGACAAAGGTGTGATAAACACATATTTCTAACAATATAATCGATCTAAACGATTTACACTTATTAGGTAAATGGCTTTACGAATCTATACGCCATGGAGATCGATCCTAACTCTGGGCTAGCCGATCTGCCTGAGGAGTATTTTGAAGGCGAAACTGAAGCACTACGTGTTGGCAAAGGGGTCATGAACGAAGTGGTAAATGCTTTGCCTGGCATAGATGAGGCAATGAGTTATGCAGAAGTTATGAAGTATGTTTCTCACTAAGTTAAGTTCTTTAACCACTATTATATTGTAAAATAATTTAGGTTAGTCAAGGGAATGAACTTTTCGGTCGTCATATTTGACACGGCTCCAACAGGGCACACGCTTAGACTGATTTCATTTCCACAGGTTGTTGAAAAAGGCCTCGGCAAGTTGTTACGCATAAAGATGAAGGTGGCGCCACTTATTACACAGTTTGCTGCTATGGTTGGAGTATCCGACATAAATGCTGATACACTATCTCAGAAACTTGATGATATGTTAAAAATCATAGGACAGGTTAATGAACAGTTTAAAGATCCAGTAAGTTTATTATACAAATATGTGTGTATGTATTTCAATACAATGTTCACCCTTTTTTTTTTTTGTTTATTAGGATCAAACAACATTCGTTTGTGTTTGCATTGCAGAATTCTTCTCACTTTATGAAACTGAACGCTTGATACAAGAACTAACTAAATGCGGAATCGACACTCATAATATTATCGTTAATCAACTGTTGTTTCTAAAGGAGGGACAAAATCCTTGTACAATGTGTGCTTCCCGGTACAAAGTGAGTTCTTGATAACGCCCTTTATCTATATTTTTACATTGATACAATTTTGTTTCACAGATTCAGGATAAGTATTTAGATCAAATCGCTGACTTATACGAAGACTTCCATGTTACAAAATTACCATTGTTAGAAAAAGAAGTTCGTGGGCCTGAAAGCATAAAATCATTTTCAGAAAACTTACTTACTCCCTACGCACCAAAATGAAAACTACCGGCAAAGCCTTCGAATTCAATTCGATGACTAGTTTGTAATTGATGTGTGTAATAAATAAATCTAGAAATGAGCTCTGACGTGTTATTCTAAAAATGTGTGTAATGACATCATGCACTGAAGCCTCAAATGTAATATTCGAAATTGTTCTCTGGGGATTTTAACAGAATTGGATAATAAACTATGTACAATATCCGTGGCCCTTATCATTAAAAAAGTTGTTCATAATATTTTTTGTTGAATAAATAATCTGGAATGTTCTAAACAAAAAATGCATGTTGTAGATTTAGTTAAAAAATTCTTTCTTAAATAAAAAGTGTGAATTGCTGACAGCTAGCTCCAGATCAGATTTATTCAAAGACAATATTTAAAACGCTGTAAGATTGTAAACCTCAGAGTAATCTTTATTCCCGAAATATACTCCACCAGTTTCACCACATAGTGCGGGCGAGAGTGTTCTAAATACCATGATTAGTCCTGGGGGCGGCGGAGTTTGGCACCTTGGTTTTTGTCAGGTAGTCAATAGCCGGTCTGGAAATCTCGTCCTTTTACGAGATATATTCAAATTTGGCACGTTAAGACTTGCTAAAAAAGAATCAAACCCAAATTCATAAATTACTACGTGAAAACTAGAAGGGGGCTGTGATTGGTCACCAAGGGAGAAGGAGGTAAAATATTATTATAAAGGAGTCACGAAATACGGCTACATCTACCAAAATATGTTGTTTTAATTTTAATATAGCATATTCATAACTATTGCAAGACTTAAGTTTTAACTACTTTTTAGTGATGAGCAATTTTTCGAGAACTGTGATATATTCACAGTGCTTCGCTTTTTCGACTCACAAATGGTTCTTTCGCTGACACCGTGTTGAATTCCATGAAATTTACAACCATTTCATAAATTTTCTAGTTTTCTCTACGTTTTTTATAGTTTTATCCGCTAATTTGTCATGAAGCAGATCTGGCAACTTAATTATTTGTATATAATGATAGCACTGATTTAGTATTTTATCTTAAGCTTGAATGATAAACATGCTGTTAACTATGAATTTATGGTTAGAATCTGGCCTCCTTTCGGTATTTTTTGTCTCCTTATGGATAATTTTATCCGCTTTTTTGTCCGCCGCTTGGCAAATGTGGCAGCTCTATTATTTGTACTTGTTGACAACTCTATTGACACACTTGTTGATTCACTTGACACACTGTCTGATTTTTAGATGTCTCTGACACGGCTTAACTGACAACTCTATTAATCGATTTTGGGGTATATTTCGTCTATTTCCTGTCACGGCAACACTGTGACGATTCACGACTTAAGAAAGAAGTGATGTGGTCAAGCAGATTTGGCAACTCTATTATTTGTATCGTACCGTGAGCAATACGT